>PVLD010023857.1:0-26595 GCA_004027595.1 Dinomys branickii | reverse complement strand
AGAAAGAGAAAGAAAGGAAGGAAGGAAGGAAGGAAGGAAGGAAGGAAGGAAGGAAGGAAGGAAGGAAGGAAGGAAGGAAGGAAAGAAGGAAGGAAGGAAGGAAGGAAGGAAGGAAAAGAAAGTGTAAGGATGAGAAGCACATTTGGCATTTGGACTTGGGACTGCTACTCAGGCACTGAGTTACCTTGGGCTTTAACCCTTATACTATATTGCTTATAAAAGTGGTGGCAAACCTATGGCACATGTGTTGGTGTGTTTTTCTTTTAAGGCAAAAGATATCAATGTATGAATTTTAAACTAAAATCAGCATTAAGGTTTAGTTTCAGTGCTGGTACTTTACAATATATGAGTGGGTTTTGGGTTGCAGTTTGATGTTCGGTCTCTAGAAGGTTCACCATCACTAGTGTATATGTAAAAAAAAAAAAAAACCTTCATAGTTCCATTATTTCTCACATTCTTTGCTAAGAAGCTTAACTTTACCAGCCATATCAGGAATCCTCTTCTATGAAAGTAGTGTCATATCTTGCCAATGAGCAAAAGAGTACAGGATTTGTGGAAGCTCTTTTCTTTTTCAGAAACTTAAATTTCAACTGCTGTATGTGAATGGAGTGGCTGGAAATATGATCTATGAGCAAACGAGACATTCCCTTATGACTTATGCAGAATGAGAGCTGGGGGTAAAGCTCAATGCTCAAATTCTTGAGTCAGAGATAAAGCACCTGGCTCATGATGTGAATTAGAGGAGTTAGCTGAAGGCCAACAAATGGCTCATACTACCTCACTTAAGGAGCATTCCCGAGATTATCTTGATTCTCAAAACACTTTGCAGATACATAATGGCTGATGTAAATATATACACATATGAGTATGCACACTTCTGAATATGCCTTATATTAGTTCATTTTCTGCTGCTATTACAAAATACCAGAGATGGGGTCAACTGTAAACAATCAGTGTTTATCTGATCTTGGTCTGGAGGCTGGCAGGTCTGTAATCGTGACACTTAGGACCTGGTGAGGGCTTTGGGGCTGTGTCATAACATGGTAGGTGGGCACACAAGTATGGAGGCAGAGTGGGGGTCAGCTGAAAAGTACGTGCAAGAGAAATCCACTTTTATAAGGACACCACTGCCAAAACAGTGGCACTAATCCTTTCATGAAGGTTAATGCCACAAAGCCCAGCCTACTAATTCTGCTACAATGACAACTAAATTTCCACACAAGTTTTAGGGAGCACTTTCAAACCACAGTATGCATATATTCCTTTACATAAAAGTAGCACATAAGCATTCTACTGCAGCTTGAGTCCTTCTAGAAAATACCAAGTGCTTCATTTAGCGAGGCATATATGTTCTTACCATGTATTGCTTTTATAACCAGTAATACAGCTTTGGTGATAATGGTGATAATCTCATTTTAGCTCATAATAGCTGTGGAAAACTGGATATTGTGACCCAGGAAAACAAACTGTGGTGCTATACAAATAAAAGCATGATTCTGAAATTATTCCTACCATGGATCTTTGTGTACTTGAAGAATACACTGTCTGCATGTGAGTAACCAATTTGAAGATATCCATATGTAATACAACAACCACTGTAATTTCCTATTACCTTGTCTAAAATTCTGTATTGCTTATGTTATTTTTGTGTTATTTTGTAAATGTCTGTATGTCTGTTAATATGTTTTTGTTCTTTTATCTTAAAAAAAGAATACACTCATAAATCAAGCTATCATAGTAGCTAAACAAACAAAGAAACTATTCTTTAGATTTAAGAGGATATATATTTAATTACTCAAAAATATTAAGATCCAAAAAGCTTTTATGCAATGGTTAGTATTACAAGTAACTTGGAACATGTTCTTCATTTTTAATAGCAGTTAATATAGGAAAAAGTAGAATTAGGAAAATAAGAATTGGATATTTACTTCTAGTTTTGTTTAAACACTTGTCCTAGGACTACTGTCATATCATGTGTTCAGGATCCTCTTGCTCTTGCTGGCGGAGGCAGGACCCAGTGCTTCAGCACAAGAAATAGGTTGAAGGATGAGTCACAATTCTGGGTCCCGAATCCCAAGCCCATATTCACTGAAGGAAAGGGTATCCCTGCGTTTTCTGTGAGTGGAGTGCCCATGAATTGGGTTTGAAATCACAGACCACTGAATCTCACTGGCTTTAAAATTTCCCATGAAATATGCAAGAAAAAATAACTTTCCCTACACACAGACACACGCACACAATTATACACTGATGGGTAATCTACTGGTATTCCCACTTTATTGTCTAATATTTACTCTGGGCACATCCTTTCATGCATATTATAAGAAGAGCCATCTTTCTTTCTTTCTTTCTTTCTTTCTTTCTTTCTTTCTTTCTTTCTTTCTTCCTTCCTTCCTTCCTTCCTTCCTTCCTTCCTTTCTTTTTCCTTCCTTCCTTCCTTTTTCCTTCCTTTTTCCCTTCCTTCCTCCCTCTCTTCCTCCCTCCCTCACTCTCTCATCTCCCCCACCTCTGCTCACACAAGAAATCTTTTTTACCCTCACCATGAGCTTGGCTAGGCCTGCAATTCCCTTTGAAAGATAACATGCAGGAGATGTGACACTATAGTTTCTGAGGTTGGACCTTTTCATTTTACACTTTCCATAGTTAGAATTCTGCTCTTGGAACCCAGCCACTAGGCTGTGTGGAGCCGAATCCACACAGAAAGGCCGCAAGGAGATTTAAGGCACTCTGGCTGACAGCCCAGCTGAGCTCTACCCTCCAGCTGGCACCAACTGCCAGCTATGTAATTGAGTTATTTTGGACATTAAGCCTCGTTGTGCCTTCAGAAGACTACAGCCCCAGCCAGTACCTCAGAAAGCAGAAGAACAGTCCAGCTGAGACCAGTCCCGACCAGTTATAAATGTGTGAAAGGTCACAAATGGCCTTATATGAGGCCACTGCATTTGGCAAGTGGTTTGTCATACAACAGTAAAGGACTGAAGCCTTAACCTGGATGCTTGGAAATGAATAAATGCATGACACATGAAAAAGGCTTAGTGGATAGGAAGTGCTTTTGTGAGCCACCCGCTTGTCTGTACACTAAGCTGTCTTAGAAAGGTGACTGCTACTACACACCCTCGGTGTTTGGCTCACTTGGGGACATCACACGGATCTCTGGAGGGGGGTTCCCTTCCTTGGTCACAGCAGCCCCAATGCAGAGGAGCCACACAGGCACTGTAGCACATGCCTTCCTACTCTCCTGTTGCTTTCTCACTGGTGTCTCAGGAGCCATCTCTGGTTCCAAGTGATCAAGCTTAAGAAAAGAATGTTTTTTTTCCTGAAACTGGGTTCCGTCTATGACTTAATTTTCAGGATTCAAGAACAAAATGGTAATACAGGCAGCCAAAGTCACTTTTCACAAGACTATGAAAACATCAGCCCCTTCCCAATGGATACAATAATTCTAATCAAGGATTAGAATCTTCACTCAAGGCAATTTTTGTCTTATACATCTCAGACCTTCTCCTTCTATGCTCAATAGCAGGTGTTATTCTTTAATGTGTTTATTATCACAGAAATACTGACCCTTACTTCAAAATTTTGGTAAGAAGTGTTTTGACAACAGATCTCACGCCTAGCCAGTCCTGTATAATTTTCAAAGTACTTTACATGTACCATCTCCTTTGCATGAGTTTCTTCATGAATGAGATTCTGGCTTTGAGTCTTAGAAGGTCCACCCTCCCAGGAGAGGAACTGCGTGAGGTGACTGATCCAGCAGATGTCTGACTGCTCCTCTCACGTGCTTTTCCTGTCACTGTCTTTGTTCTCAGCCATTCATACAGGCAAGGAATATACAGAAGTGTTTATCCTGGGGCTTACACTAGCTAATCACTTTCGGACAATCATTTTGATAAACAACAGCATCCTAGAAGTATCACAATTATGCAAATTCACAAGAGGTAAACACAGCCATTTCTTTCTTCCTCTGTGAAGACATGGCTTTAGGGTAAAGTTAGGTGTTGAGTAGGTCCAGGGGAGAAACTTGATTACAAGGAGCAACAAACTACAGAGTAGCTTGTTCTATTTGTGATATCTGAAAGGAAAACTCTACCACTGATGCCTCTTCCACATTGGAGAAATACTATCACCGTTAGGAAATTAAATCATTCAGAATTCACATGCCCAATGAACTGTACAATGTGAATGTATTTAGTTCTCAACCCTAACATCACCCTCCTACAAGCCGTTTCCTAGAGAATGTCTAGCCACTCACACATCTTCTAACCATATCACTTTCTACTTTCACCCTCAAGAGTGTCATTTTGGTAAGGCAAAACTTAGGAGAAATTAAAGAATAAATCACAGAGTGAAGCCCCAAAGAGGAACTTCCTCGTATCATAGCATGCTCGCTCTGAGATAGATATTGTTTTCAAATCTCAGCTCTGACACTTTGTACACTATTTAAGCCATCTAACTTTGCAATTTCTTCACTTATGAGTTAGACTAATAGTAGTGTTTCACATATAGAGCTAATATATAACATGTGTAATGTTTTGGGCACATTAGTATTCAAAAAGTTACTCTTTACCTTACATTACACAAATATTGCTTAACAAATGGCATGTTCCAGCTGTAAAGTACAGAACAGTTTGGCTATGCAAAAGTTGATAGTCTTACACTTAGAAAGGCATGCCTTTTTTTTTTAGCACATTAACTGGACTCTGCTAAGAAATGCCCAGATAATTGGCAAAATATTAATTCTAGATATGTCTGTGTGATGTTTCCAGAAAATATTTACATTTGAATTACTAGACTGAGTGAAACAAATTCAGCCTCACCAAGGTAAATGGTATTATCCAATCTCCCAAGGGCAAGGGCAGAACAAGGGGGCAGAGAAAGAGTGGCCTCATTCTCCTGCAGCGGGACATGCACCTTCTGCCTTGAAGAATCAATGTTCCTGAGAATCTGACCAGGAACTATACTGCCACCTGCTCTGGCTCTCCAGCTTGTAGATGGCAGATCAAAGGATTTCTCAGCCTCCAAAACTGCATAGCCAGATTTCATAGTGCCCACTGGAAGCATTAAGTAGCATGAAGAGGAAGTGAGCCTTGAGTGAGAATGTATGGGGCTGAGAAGATGTGTAAGAGGTGGTCAGCTTTGAAGAAAGAACAGATTCTTAATAAGTGGTAGAAGGAAAGAGGAGAGAAATCCATAAAATCAGAACTAGGTGAGATGAAAGTGACATTTAGAAAAAATATAGATGTATTTAATCTGTGTGGAAGAAGGTATACTGACCAGCCTTATATTTCACCCACCCATAAAAAATTCTCTTGACTTCCGAAGAATCACTGCATTCTCTTCCAACTGCAGTTCCCAAAGTATAAGTAAATCAAACTACTCAGTGACACAGAAGGTATTGTAAAAGTAAGAGTCAAAAAGGGGGCAAGGAAACACACTGCAGAAGACCCAGGTAAACACTGAGATGGCTCACAGAGTGGACCACTTGCTGTGTGGACCTTTCTGCTGTGCAATGAGAGTCTTGGATGCTTGGAGATTGCTTTCACACTGAATTCTGGGTGGGAGAAATGAGGATGAAATTTAAAGATTGGTTTAAATCATGAGTTTGGCAAATATGCTAATAACAAAGAATATTATTGAAAATAATTTCCCATTTCTGACCAAAGCCGAACCAGTTTTGAGATACAATGAGTGACATCTTCCCACTCCAAGAGAATCCCCAAAGTCACCCTGCTCGTACCTGGCACAGCTGTACACCATTCCTTATGTCTCCCAAAGCATAGCAGAGACTCAGTAACCAAAAGCAAGTCAGTCTTCACCAAAGAATTAGCATATGATGCAACGGTAGAAAATAAAATATTTTAAAACTAGGAAGAAAATAGTCCTTTGACGCAGAAAGAATTCATTTAAATTTATTTTGAAGTCATTTTGTCTGGATGGTGTTTAACGAGAGGCTGTAGATGAAAGTGGATTGTGTGTGGAGATAAAGCCAGGGCTCCTTGCAGCCACAGTCTCAACACATTTTCCTCAATACTCTTTTGGACTTTATTCCCCTCATAAGCTTTCAAATTTCAATCACTACCCCACTGAGTCTGGGGAGAAATTGATAAAGAAAATAATATAGCAGACAATCACAAGTGAATTGAATTTGAGCACAATTGAGATGAACTGCAGTGTTTAAAAATAGAATCATTTCAGAAATAGGCTTAAGGGAGAGCTTTTTTTTTTTCTCTTATGTGTAGCTTAAATGTTTGAGACTAGAAAAAAGAGAAGGAATTAGAAGGGTGGGCAGACTGAGGGGCAGGGAGAACAGGTTGGGATGAGGTTAGACACTGACTTAGCTAAATGTTTACTTAATTCTTCTCAGCTTTTTCACTTTTTGGACACTTCTTCAAATGACCTGAACTGCATTAAAAAGAAAAATTGTTAAAATAAAATGATGTTGCCTGTAATCACAGGTGAATTGAATTTTTCCACATGGGCTGTGGTGCGTAAAAAGCCTTTTCAAGACTTTTACACACACAATGTTTGAAGTTTTAAAGAAAGAAAAATGGGAGTAAAAAACTCACAGAATCTTTGAACTAACGTATTTCCCAAATTTGGCTGTACCACCAGAATCTCAAAAGAACTTAAAAATATTATTTGCTATCTTTCTCGGGGTGTATGGACTCAGACATCCTGAGGCTGGGGGTCTGGAATGCTTAGCTTAAAAACTCTCCAGGAGAAGTCAGGCTGGCGCTTGGCCTTATTGGCTAAATGCCCTTGTCATGATTTATAGACAGGGAACCCAAATGACAGACAGAATTCATATGGATGTTAACTGACAATGCAAAGAACTAACCCCAGGGTTCCTGAGTGCTGCTCCACTGGACATTCTACTATTTCAAAAAAGAGGAAAAAAATATTGTAAATGGGCCCAGAATAATTTGGATTAAAACAAAATCTTCTCAGAGAAGTGTCAACGTCCCCAGTTAACATGGCATGTGGCTTCTGATCATACACTGCTGGTTCCAGGTACAAAATGCCTGATGCCTCCCTTAGCTGACGCTGCAGGTGGGGAGCGTGGCAGGGCCTTAGTGAGAAGCCGTAGTGCTGCCTGTCTAGTGCTTTGGTGTTTTCAGTACTGGTTCGTGGGGCAGAGATCATGACTGCAGTCACTGGGCAGTGTAGTTGACAGGTTACTTTCCTGAAATGAGGTCAGACCAGCAATATTAAAGCGCAAGTCCAAGGCCTCACTCAGAAGGTACTGCTAGGCTGCAGCAGAAAGAAAGCTCTTGCCTGTAAGTGTCTAGAGAACAAGCCAAATCAACATTTCCTGTAAGCAGCTTTCTTATTTAGGAACCAGCTCATGCCAGGAGCAGATTTTAGGATTCTAAGGCAATCTTCAAATCTTCTTGGCTCCACCGCTCATCAGGACAGGACTCAGCCGCAGTGCCCAGACAAGATGGAGGCACAGCGTGGGGGAGCTCGCTGTCTCAGCAAGGTCAAATCCCTTTAGTTTGCTCCCCTTTCATTGCTAGAGGAAACATCCACCTATTAATTCCTTCTCTGTGGTTTCCAAACTTTATGCTCCTTCCAAGGAGTTCTTCCTCCCTCTTTTCTTTCCTTCCTTTCTTTCTGAAATATATGATTTTCTCATATCACATAGCAGCTCCTAAAATATTTGCATGAGCTGTCAGGTGACATTTTTAAGCCCTCTCTCAAAAATGCAGAGGCACTCTGCTGCCTTCCGCCGAGCCCTGTGTCTGTGGGTTGTTTGTGCACAGGTATGGGCTCGTCATGTCATAGTACAGGGTGCAGGACCTCTCTGGCCCCCGGCATTGGGGTCTCCTTGAGAGAGGACTTTGCAATGTGCATTATTCTATTTCTATTGCCCAGAAATATGTGTGACACAAACTGGGTATTTGAATGTTTTATGGTGAGTGAGTCATAGTTCATCTTTTTCTTAACCTATTTTTTCTTTGAGATAAATACCCCAAGTTCCTTGACAAAACTCTTCTTTGTGCCTCATTATGCCATAATATCCATCATAGAATCATTAACATTGTTCAATTAATTTGATGTGATGATGTTTCCAGAGCCTTCATAAATCTTTATATTGTCTCCTCTTGGACAAAATGCACCTTCAAAGGTTTATTTTAAACAATTGACAGACTGGGGATATAGCTCAACAGCACACGCACCTGCCTAGCGAGCATAAGGTCCTGAGTTCCATTCCCAATACCCACCCCCAAAAGAGAAAAAAAATCAATACCACCCCAAATGTGTTCTTACTACAGTAGGATTATTGCTTTCCTTAAACTGAACATTGTGCAGGTCAGATTATACTTGATTTTTCAAATAATTACCTTGTTCCTTTGGTTCAGGCTGACTTTGTAATTGTTTAAACCTGAGAGCTCTTTTTGCATGAATATTTGAAGTAATGTTTCCTTAATCTTGCAAAGCAACTACTGGTTTTAACTACTTCTAAAAATTTAATACATCAAAATGACTAACTGCTCAAATTTAAATCTTGGCATTCCCACTTATTTCTATATGACCTTGAGCATGTTACCTTCTTTTCTGAACATTAGTCCCCTTTGCTATGGATCGGTCCTATGTGCAGCACATGTCTCATGGATTTTTGTACATAATAGATGAATAATGAGGACTGCATTAAACACTTTCTTCTGTATTTAGCAGATAGTGGATGCTAAATAAGTGCTTATAATTTTTCGTATGTTTGTCCGGGTTATTATAGCTTGGCAAGATTAGTTAAGCTCTAGCCGTCAAACGGCTTCTTACACTGGTCCTCCTACATTTGCACCAAAATGAAAATGCAATTAATCTGCCTCTAGTGTTTTCAGACATGGCATTGATTAGAGACAGAGCAAAGATAGGGGCTCTGACCCAAGTTGTCTTAGACATATTGACCCACATTTTAATGTATTTACTCAATCACTTATACAATGAATCTATGATATATACTATAAAGCTTTATTCCTTCTTCCCTATAAATTTATTCTCAGTAGTTTATCCAATGTGCTCATTTGCCATTGCACTGAAATTCAGGCTTGTTCTGCTACCAGATACATATTCTGTGCCCTGGTAGGCAACAAGGGCAACCATTATACCAAGCATCCAAGCAATGAGGGGTGAACAGTGCCTTACAGATCATAAATGCTGAAGAGCTTCAGAGGACAAACAGAAGGTACCGAATGAGGGACCAGGGAAGGCTTCACAGAAGTGGTAACCTTTCAACTCATTGTAAAAAATTAACATGATTTCATAGAGGCACAGTGATAGTTCCAGTTTTTTCAGTGATTAAAGCATACTTCAACCTGCACACATCCCTTTGCTTCTATTTATTCAGAAAAATAATCAATTGAAAGCCAAAAGTTAATCATGGACCCTGGGCCTGTGCCTGCAGAGTTGGCTCCTCTTTCCCTGGGGTACCCCAAGGGGTGCAGCCTGGCAGAGGTCAGCAGGAAACAGGGTGAAGACTAATTAATTTTATGTGCCAATTTTATAACGAGATTATTTTCTAAATCGCAGGAATGATACCATAAAAACATTTCTCAAAGCAAAATTGTATTTTCACATGTTAAAGTTTTATTACCATTTTATAATCCATTTTACAATAAAATAAAAAATGAAAATTACTTAAACAAAGGGATAAAGTCACTCACTGAGACTCATGCCTTTAAAAAAAGAAAAGAAAGAAATTTAAGCACTCAACAGTGGGGGGCTTTAAACCGTACTGAACGTCTTAGCAACTGGTTCGAACCACTCTATCTTCTAGATATAGCATAAAAAATGGGAATCCAAATAATTATGTAGCCTTGCAGCAATGATGATGACCAAAAACGGCCAGGAGATATGTGCCAGGGTAGGAATTGTTTGCAATTGTCCAACCAATAAACATTAGCTGAAAGTTTGTCCCAGCTTCTAGCTTCCATGGTGGACCTTGAATTCACCTAAAGACAAGACACTGAAGCAAGACAAAATAGGTTAGGTTTAGATTTTGAGAGCTTGATGTTCAAGAATCAGTCTTCAGCCAGCAGAGGAGCTCCTGATGAAGGAAGCTGAGTCAGAGCCCACAGGAAAGGTTAAAATTTCTGCATGGTGAATGTTCACAAAACATCTCAATGACCAAAGGGAGAAGAAAGGAAATTACTGTGATTTCCAACCAGTGCTATATTAGAATCACTTTAATATGTCAAGGTGGGAACAATTCCAAATATTGCCTGTGCTATATATACTATATGAGACTGGTGACTTTTCTCACCATGCTGTGATAATTCAATGTTTTCTACCAAGAAATAATGTGTGTGTGTGTGTGTGTGTGTGTGTGTGTGTGTATACTTGAGGAGGGTGGAAAATATTTTGATTTGGTTTTTAATGCCATACTATAATCACAAAAGTACTTCAACAGATAAAATCAGGCCTAAAACTATTAAAAATGAAATTAATTTCATTTCCTCTCCTTTTGAGTAATAATTACATATTATTTTAACCAGCTGAAAGTCTGGACCTTGAATTATTTTATATGACAGTATTATGTACAATTTGCTATAGCTTAGGAAATAAAACATGTATCGATCACTTTTCCTTCTAAAACTGTAAAGAAGGTTTAATCAAGTCCAGCAAAAGCTAAGGAAACTAAAGCAAAGAGATGCATTTCCATGCTGCAATTTAGTTCCTGGGGCATGAGAATCCATAGAGGTAGGGGAGCTAAGGAGAAGTGAAGGATACAGGGGTTAAAATCAAGTCCCTCCTCACAGTGGGCTTGGCCAAGAAAAGTGCACTTGGGACCAAGCTCATTTCAAAAGACTGAGGTTGGGTCCAAGAAGGTCCCCAGCACAGGACCCAGTTCGGAACAGTGCCAGGGTGTTGGTCTGAGTCCACTTTCAGGTGTGGTCAGAACTGGCAGCCATGAAGTCTCACCAAGTCTTTCATAGCAACTAAGGGTGAAGGTTGTGTCTCCACTGCTGCCAGGAGCAGATATTTGTATGTTAGCCTTGCCTGAGGAGCCAGGAGAGACCCCCAAAGCTCTTACTTTTGGGAAAACTTAGCTCAGTGGCTTTGTCTTCCATTGCTCAGGGAGAGGGAGGTATGGGATTGCAAACCCTCTTTGTCTTTGACATGTGCAAGGAAAACTGAAAACAATGAAATTAAGTGTTGTTTGATTTCCCTCAGATGGCACAAGAGTAGCAATTGTTAATGAAAAAAGACAAAGAAATCTAATTCCACTATCTAATTTTTCAGTTTGAGACAATAATTTTCTTTGCTACCCTTACATTGTTGGGATAACAATTATTCCAATTTAATATTACTTCTACACCCAAAACAAATGAACGGTAAAGCAGAGAATACAAAACCAAGATGTAAGCCACTGAGAAATACTGAGAGGAAACGTGCTGGGGAAGGATGTTGGAGAATATGCAGCAGTCATAAATGCTAATGTAGAAAAACCCTCCTTACAAAGGGTGACCTGGCTTGGTGTTCATCCTCCCTGCTACTGGTGGTCTCCGTATTGTACTGAGGCATGGGAGGAGCAACTGTGTCTATCAAAGAGACTTCATTCTACAAGAATGAAGAAAAGAGAAAATCATGGATTTTTGACAGATTCCTGAAAATTTTGAGTTATGTGAAACCATCACATGTCACAAATGCCAAATGTACGTGCTAACCTGAAGAATAATCAGAAGGACTAAAATCTGGATCTGATCTTAGAAGAAAAAACAGCAAAGGCACAGAGACCCTTTCCTTTGATTCATCCATATCAATAAGGGCACAATAAGGTTACAGGTGGGTGCACTGTGAAACACGGTGGTGTTGAGTAGGCCACTGTACATGGAATGATTAGGCTGAAACTATTATTGGGACCATATCCGTATCACCTCCCAAAATACATTACTAAAATATGACTTGTTTATAAATATGTATCTTTATGGCTCATCGACTAGTCTCATTAATATACACAGTGCTCACATCATTAAAGAAACTTTCACTGTGCACAAAGACTGGTAAATTTACTTAACTTCC
Source organism: Dinomys branickii (assembly GCA_004027595.1). NCBI lineage: Eukaryota > Metazoa > Chordata > Mammalia > Rodentia > Dinomyidae > Dinomys > Dinomys branickii. The sequence goes on along the minus strand of PVLD010023857.1, from coordinate 14,571 downwards.
TTTCCAAAATCTGTACTTTAGCTGCGATCAAAAACGACTGATGGACACCATCTGTGTCAGACTAATAGAAACATGTTATGACGACCCATAGGTGATAGTTTCCTGCCTGAGCACATCTGAAGTTTAGGAAAGCTCAAGAGGAATCACTAGCTGGTGTGGTGTTTTCATGAAACGGGGTTTCATGCAGAGAATGACTTGAAGACCTTCCCCCTACTTCAGTGATTATAACAATTAAACTTTGCAGCCAGAGTACAGCTCAGGGAGAGAACCTTCTGGGATCACCGCAGATGGGAGGACAAAGACACTGTGTGTTGAGTGTTGGGCTGTGGTATTTAAAGGCATGGCAACATGTTAGGAAGGGCACACTCAAAAGCTGAGAGGATGTCCAGCTAGAAAGAGAAGATTGAGAATTATTGGAAATCACATTAAATATTTGAAAGTTATCTGTTGGTGGAGAGAGCAAACATTTTACATGACTCTAAGAACCCAAGGAAGTTCAGCTGGATTGAGCTGGTGGGATGTAAGTTCTTACCTCTATAAGACAGCTCATTTTGACAATTATGGAGAGGTTGTCGACCTCAAAGCAGGACTGAATAGCCCAGCTAGTGAGGTCGGCAGTGGGATTTGCTGGAATGCTTCTCCTAGGCAGCGAGTATTTTTTTCCATTTGCCATTCTCATCACAGGGCACAAAAGCATACCACTTTCCCATGCTTCCTTGCTCCCTTGAGGAATGTGTTCCAGTTGGGGTAATTACATTCTGCCAGCCGAAATTATCCTTGCAGTTTACACTGAGTAAGGCATTCCTCTTTAATACCTATCCTAATTTGTTGCATAGTGTTTCTGTGTACCAGTAAATATTATGTACATGCCAAAGTAATAGATCTTGGGAAACAGCCCACCCTATTTACAGGGGAACAAGAAAGGATTAAAGCTAATTAAAATTTACTTCGATTATTCATGTTCCTTCTGCACATTTGGCCCTTTTTACTGGCAGTTACAGGAAATTGGCTTCATATAACCTACCCTTATTTCCTATGTTTGTACGTTTTTTTCAGCTTCTGTAGTTTGGCAATGCACTCTTCAGGCAAAGGACACCACAGCATAGTTTGTGAGTGGCAGGTGAGAGTGATGGATCAATAATGTAGAGGTAGAGGGAAGAGCTGAGGTTCGGCATGGACCCCTTCATCACAGAGATAATTTTTAAAGAAAGCCCTGCAGATTCTATGACAAGCATGGCTGCTCAATTCAGAGGCTACATCCTGCGTATATGTTTTCTTCTTTTGCTTGTCTGCCTGCTTATTAAGAGTATTTATTCTAGTTACTTTCACTGCTGACCTTGGGACTTTATTGCAAATATTATTTTTCTGGTTTGCTTTTCTTCTCCAATTCACTTTTGCTCCCCTGTGTGCTCAGTGGCTGCCTCCCTCTCTCTCTTCCTTCTCCAACCCTGTCTTGTCTCTGACCTCATTTCCTTTAAGGTCTTTGAGTCTCAAGACCTCACAGTATTTTTTTTTTTTTTTTTTTTGCATCTGTGTATCTCATTTTCCCACCACGGTTACCTTGGGGCACGGAGAATCTCATTTGGAGCTTGTCAGCATCCACGAGAGCCTGCACAAGCTGGCACTTCCAAAGGTGTACAACTGTTCATCATTTCTTGGCTCTGAGGCCTTAGACAGCCCGGGCTGAGTCTGCTTATCTTTATCTCCCAAGGGTTAGCAGAAGTCTAAACAAAGTGGGCATCCAGGAAAAGCTGCTGCAACCCATATGCTCTAAGGAGAAGTGAACTGTTTCGGTGAGACTCTGAACTTCCGTATCCCCAAACTCTCCATCTCAGACATCTGTCCAGCCACCAGGTGCTCTTTTCTCTCGCTCCCAAGCTCGCTGCTTCTTTCCCCCTTCAAAATAGACTATTATTCCTCCATTTCTCACTTCTGCACAGCAGAGATGCATTCCTCCTAGGAATAGTTTTTCATGTCACTGTTAGGTTTGGGTCTTTTCCCTCCACCATTTGTTGCTCTATCAAGATGTTCATTTATTTATTCATAGATTCTCTCTCCTTCTATGTGGCACATACTTACAGAAACACACTGTGTTCCTGGAACTGAACTCCTTCCAGAACTATGGCAAGAAGAGTTGCATTCATGAGATAATAAAGTGTAAAGGCAAATAATTTTAAAAAATATGCAAAGGCACATTTTCTTTCACGTCTGTGATGAAGCACAGAGTGGAAAAAGAGAATATAATAGAAGGAATGAAACCCCACGGTCGTAACTCGCGGCCAGACATCTATCTCTGAGCCATCCTGGCTGTTGCTTGGTAGATGCTGCCTCAGTCTTGCCTGTCCTCAGCAGCACCCTCAGTCTGTCAAAAGCAGAGCAGGCGGGAGCCCAGGGGCTTCTCTTTTCTTTTTGCTTCCTCTCTCTTCCGCTCCTCTGCCCTCCTCTACACTCGCATCCCTCTCCCTCCCTTTCCTTTTCTTCTTGCTTAGACACTGCCACAGATTCCCAGTTGGTCTTAGAAGTATCCCTTCCTTTCCGGGCTCAGAATCCCTACAAGTGCGGAGACAGGAATGACATCACCCTCCCTGTGGTCCTTCGGGCTCTGACATTTCGTGCTTCTGTGGCAGATGCCTTCACTTACCGTGAGCAGCAGGCGTGTGTGACTGTGCTGCTATTTAGGCCGAAAGTCGCTTGATTAGGCAAGGAACACTACATACATTTTACTTAAGCTGAACTTTAGATAGTTTTTGCTGTACAGTTTACTGTTTCCTCCTTACAATTTCCTTATCTATTTTAAAACTGATTCACAAACGGTGGCAAGAATTTAGGGGCTCACACTGGCTGTTTTGCAATTCAGACAAGTGATTAAAATATTCCCGGCACATACACTTAATCAAAACAAGCCCAATTAAGCTCACTACTCCAGATTCCACCTCATTAGCTTTCTGTTCCTAAAATATAACAGATGTCATTGCTGCAGGCCCGGAGGTACAGACACATTTTTCAGCTAAGCACTTACAATGCAACCTAAGTTAGAGGAAGATTTAATTATTACTTTCATTGTCGTGGCTTCCTGTGGAAGCTCATTTTTCACTTAATAGCAATCTCTTCCTACCTAGTTGCCCACTGCCACCAAAATGATGTGTCTTCCTCCTGAAGTGCCGAGTTCATGGAAAGCATCATGGCCATCCTTTCCTTTTTCGCCTGGTAAATTGCTTTTGGTTGCTCCTGGACTCATCCAACCCCACACTTCTTATTAAGACAATGAAGAGGAAGAAATGGAGTGTAATGATTTTCTCTCCTTTTTTAGTAATACTTGAGCTTATTTATTAAATACTCAAAGAAGGGCTGAAGTTTCTATTGTGTCCTGACTTTGGACAATATTATGTTCTAACCATGGCTTGCCCTGCATTTCCTCTCACGTGCTACATTTTCCCTGAAATCGTCTTTTCTAAGCTTGGCTGCTAATCTTATTTTTCTTCATTTCCCCAGCTCCAATCACAGACTGGCACACATCAGGCAATTTTTTTTTTTTTGGCTTTAGAAGATGAAAAGAACATAAATAAAAGGAAGAACTGAAATCAAATACTGGCATAAGTAGCAAAATAAACAAAAATGCTTTATGTAAAAGGGAGAAAAGTTGATAACTGCTTATTATATATGGAATAGTACTTAGTCACTTTCCTGTCACTGGGACAAAAATACCCGACATTCATAATTTAAAGGAAGAGTTTATTTTGGTTCATGGGTTCCGTCCATGGTTGGCTGGTTCTGAGGCAGAAAAAGGGTGCCAGACAGGCCGGGTGGAGGAAAAGGTGCTCAACCTATGCTGGTCAGGAAACAGGGAGAGCAAGGAGGAGCTGGGGAAGGAAACACCCTTCCAGGTAACGCCCCAGTGACCACCGCTAACCAGCCCCACCTCCTAACAGCAGCTCACTACTAAACCCATCAACGGGGAGTCCACTATTAGATTAGCACCCCCAAGACTCAACTGCCTTTCAAAGGCCCATTTCTGCACACATGCCTCTTTTGTGGGACAATCTAGATCAAATTTATAAGAGAGGGAGTGCCTATTTTTCTACAAAGCAAACAGCTCTCACTCAGCTTTATGACTTCATAAATTTTTCTGAGCAACATCAGTATTAGTTCACTAAGACTTACATATTATTTTTTTATTATCACTTATGTTCTTAATTATTGCAGATATGTCATATTTTTTAATCTTAATGCTCAGAGAAGTAGCAGTAAATACTCTAAATTGTAGATTGCATGCAAGCAGCCCCCATGTTTTCTCCTGAAACCTGGGAGAACTGGGTCAGACGGAGCCTCCTACTCAAGGTAAACTCCATTACTTAGGTGGCTTAGGACGGAATTTCACCCACAAGTGTCTCTCTTTCTCCAGTTTTCACATTGCATTGTCAGATTAGCAGTTATTCAGTTATTTTGAAAGAGACTTTAGAAGGTTTCCTTACTGACACATTAAATAATAAAAAGGCTCCAACATAGCCACAACCCACTGATGCAGCCTTTTCTTTAGTCTCAGGGATGGCTCTGGACTTAGAATTTACATCATGAGGAGTGCAGTCAAACACATACCAAATGTACACATATAGGTTCATACCAGGAAATCTCCAAATGATGATTTGTGATTTTAAAAACCAACCATAACTCACGTGCAAATATGTGCTTTCCTCTTCCATACAGTCTCCTGGATGAGGAGAAAATTTGAAAAAATTCCTGCTATTGCTGGGCAGTTCCCAGAGCCCCCCTTAGGACATTTCTGGAGAGCCATCAAGGTATTAGCCCAAGATACCACAACCAGACACCCTCTGCTGAGTGGCTTACACAAAAGAAACTCATTTCACACAGTTCTGGAAGCTGGGTTGAGGCTCAAAGTGGCTGCTGATTGAGTTCCTTATGAGGCTTTCCTCCTGTCCGCAGACAGTGCCCTGTCCCAGCGTTCGCATGACAAGCATTCAGAAAGAGAACTAGAATGCCCTCTGCATCTCCACTTACAAGAGCAGTAATTCCTCAGGCCAAGGCCCCATCCTTAGGCCTCATTTAGCATCGGTTACCTCCATTAAGGCCTTGTCCCCAAATACAGTGAATTTGGGGCTTGAGGTGCTAACACATGAATGTGACAGAGACATAACTTTCAACCTGTAGCAAACCACTTTAAGAAAAATTACATTTCTTTTCAACTGGATTGCCCAGAAATCAGAGAGCTTATGGATCAAGAGGACAGAACACTGTTCTCTATCCTTTGTCTTATGTGACTTATTCATATGAATGTGTTAAAAATACTTTTTGCAGTTCCCTATACTTAAATTCACCATCACTCTATAAAAAATTGTCACTTTTGAGGAAACTTAACGAACGTGATACCAAACCTGAAGACAATTTTCAAGGAGGAATCCAATATTTAATTTGAATGATTACAGTAATATTACAATTTGAATATAGTCACCCAGCGTGACTCCTACACAAGAAAAGCATTTAATCAGACTGAAACTCTGGGATGCCTCTATCAGTGCAGCCAGCGCCTGTATGTTGCAGCTGTAACACATCTGCTGCATACACACACTTCACAGCATCACTTCATTCATGGATCAAAGGAGAAGAATAAAGCTGATAGGCTTTCCAAAATTTTTTTGGAAGTAGGCAAGTGTTTGTCTTATTTATGATTTTATCACCAGAATGTAGAATAATGCTGGGCATAGAGTAGGCACTTAATTTAGGATTATTGAATGGAGTTGAATTGATAAGTAGTTTCTGAAAAGCCAAACTAGTCATGTTCTGCTTCACCCGAAGTCTCCAATGTAGAGCAAGCGATGGCAACTATGACTCTGGGTCAAAACTGACCTGCCTTCTTGTTTTTTTATGATCTATGAGCTAAGAATGATTTTTACATTTTAAAGAGATTGACAAGAATAAAATGTTGTGTTGTTTTAAAAGTATATAAAATTCAAATTGCACTGCTCTTTATTAAAACATGTATCAATGTGATACTTCTATTAAAAATACAGACATGGTGAGGAGAGATATTATTGGAAGAATTATTTGACAGGAGGAAGGAGAAAGGAACCATTACAACAGGGAGAGGCTCACCAGTGCAGTACAGATGCCTCTCTACTTATGATGAGTTGTATCCTAAAAGCCCACCTTAAATAGAAAAAGCACTTAACACACCAAACCCACCGAGCATTATCATCACAGTTAGCAATAGAAAGCACTAGACTATAGGTTGCTTTCTCTTGTAAATGCACAACTGAACGGGAACAGTGGTTTGTTATTCCTGTGTAACACTGAAAGAGAGAGAGTCTGGCCATATATTGCTAGCCTAAGGAAAAAAGCAAAATTCAAAATTTGAAGTACAGTTCTACTGAAGACATACCACTTTTACACCATTTTAAAGTAGAAACAAAACTGTCAGTCAAACCACCATCAGTCAGGGACAGTCTACAGGAAGAAGGCAGTGATACCAGAATCAGCAAGCATCTCAAAGGGCAGGCACAAAGAGGTTTTCATTTCTAGCAAGGAGTGAGCACTGCTAGAAAGAACCCAATGTGGGAATTTGTATGCAGGGGTAGTGCCAGAGGAGGAAATGAGAAGGTTTTCCTTTAAGGTAGCAAACCTTACAGTAAGTTGGCTCAGGATGAGAGTGGGCCAAATTTGAGGGACCTGGGAGAAAAGAATGAATCAAATTTTGGTTAAAAAGTATTTAATTCCCATTCTTCAGTGGGACAATACAGTCCCTAATTAATTATGAAGGGAAGAAACTCAGAGAGTGAGAGACAAAGGGACAGAAAGACAGAGAGACAGACAGAATTTGAAGGGCTTATACCTGGTCCCCAAAGCAACAGAGTAATATGTGATACACGTCTATGTGATACACATAGGTCACATGAGAAGACAATGTGTAATTAGAGTCAGTTACACTACACATAGTCACCAGCTTGGTTGGTGCTGTAAGCCATCCCTCAGAACCAAGGGGTTGCCCACTTTTTCTGCTTCTCAGGACCCAGGGATCAGTGCAACCCAACCTGGGCAGCAGCCACAGCGGACATTTCTCTTTGTCTAGAGCTGTTTCTCTCTTTCAAGGGCCCACTGAGTAGACTTCACAGAGACTCTGTCACAGTGCTAAAAAATACTGTCTGCTGCATTTCAGACATAAAGATCAGGAAGAAACTGTATGGTTGAAATAGAAAAACTCCTAGTGATGCGCCATACTATTAGCAAACTCTGAGCCCAGTAGAGTCCAGGTCTTCAGCAAAGTGCCAGGAAGGTGCTCCTTGCCAGCTCTCATTCCTGCCTGCCGGTCTGGGACATCAGGGTCCCTCTCTATGTTACACACCTAGATGCCCACCCAGATGTTCCCGCATCCACTCCCTGACGTGCAAACTCCCGTCTCTCTTCAAAACACTTAATTTCTATTTCTCAGGGCTTTATTTTTCTCAGTTCTTATTTTTTCATGAGTACCTGTTTGCAGTACACCATGATTATGCTCCTCACTGGCAGTGCGTGTCCCTGTTCTGCTTCTACTCCCTTCCTCTCCTCCCCTCCTTCCTTCAAGCTCTCGGCTCCCTCCCCACCGGCAAAGGATCCACCGTCCTGTGGACTATTATCTTTCGTTTCGGTTGCTCTTTATTTATATTTTGGGTTTCTCATATAAAGAAGCCATGTGGTGTTTAAGCTTGTGGGTCTGATTTATTTCACTTAACACTATGATCTGAGGGTGCATCCGTTTCCTTACAGATGCCTTGAGTTTATTGCACTTAATTTCTTGTGGAAAGAACATGCCTTTGCCTTTTCTGAATTCATATCACCTAGAACAGTACCTGGGAAGCTGGAGAATGAAGGAAACAACACATGAACAAACAAACTTTGATATTCAAAATCATTAAGAGGATGCATTGCCAAAGCCAAGCCTGACTCCAGGGAAAGGGTAAGAGCAATCTTTAATCACACCGCGCCTATGCAAACAGCTGCTGTTGGAGTGCAGAGAAGCACTTTGTTCTCCTTAGCAGGTTAAATATGCCTCTTCACAAATGTGTTAACACTCTTCCTTTGCGTAGTAAATCCTCTTTTCATGAGCTGTTCAAAGATAAACTTTATCCCCAGGTTGGATTATCATAACCTCAAATCTGTGTGCCTATATTAAGCTTTCTTTGTCTTAAAAAGAAATTACGCTTCAGTCATCACATTGACATCAAATATCAACTAACTTTTCTCTTCCTTTCCATAGTCAAACATCTCTAACCAGTCGTTGACCTTCTTTCACTAAAAACTCGTTTTGGCCCCAGATGATTTTCTTGACACGCTCCTTTGGGCGTTTGTTTCTCTGCCCCACCTGTCAGTGGAGCATTTTCTCCAAACTTCCACAAAGATTCTCTTCTAAAGAGGGTCTGTTATTGAACGAGCCCATTCACTTTCATACCACCTGTGACTTCATCACAGGCAATCAGCGCATCTGACTCCAGCATCACTGGTAAGTTCCAGGACTCTAATTACACATTGTCTGAGAGACACAATTACTTCAATGGCCCTCAGGGTGGACTCTGGGTGTGGCTGAAGGGAGTTAGTGGAAACAGAAGACCCACCCTGTTAGGTGTGTCATCTGAATAGAATAGAAGAAAAATGCAGAAGGTTCACTTCTATTTCTTCAGAGGAGCTTCAGCCCTCACCTTCATCACAGACATTCTCTCCCGGCTGTAGTGTCTTCAGCCTCCGGGACAGACCCTCCAGCTTTCCACTGCAGACCCCGTGGGGTCCTGATACACACTTGCCCGGGATGCCACAGTGAAGTTCAGCCTGCCAGCCTTCAATGTGACCCTTTGGAACTCCAGTGCTCAGACAGCCCTTTTGTATTTTTTCTACACCTGACTTTGCAGGCCATTGAAAGCCTACCTTGTAATCCTTGTATATTTCTATATCTTGCATTAAATCTGTTTCTCTAGTGAGCACTGCCTGACACAGCTCACAAGCACTTAAAATTTAACACCTCTAAAATGTAACAGAATCCCTCTTCCCAGCCTCCAAGTGCCCTGTATTGGATTTTCTGTCTCAGAAAGCAGCATGTTTATCTAACATAGTCCTGAATTAACCACAAGGTCCCTCACAGATTGGTCATTAATGTCTACTGATTTTACCTCCTAAAAGGTTCCCTAAGGTCTGCACATAGCACAATTTCACTTGCCTCTATCTTGTCTCCTAACAATGGCTTCACTTAGTTATATTCCTGAATCGATTTCTTTATTCATTTCTTAGTCCATTTCCTAGTCCTAAGTTTTACTCATAGACAGATCACCTTTCCTTCATTCTCAGAAGTAAGTTCGATCAGAACACACAGCTGTTTCAAGGTACCATAGGACAAAGCCAAATTCCTTTATATGGTTTAAATGCTCTTCTATAATGCAGGACTTCCAGATGCAGATGCAGATCTTACACATTTTTGGTTTGTTTGCTTTTTCTTTTTCAGCAGAACCCTTCCCTTGGCCCCTCACACATACTGGCCTGCAGCCATGCAGAAGAATTTTGTTTTCTAATGTCTCTTTTTTATCCCTCATTTCTAACATTTTCATAGGCTGTTGATGAATACATATGCTGCAGAATACACCTTTCCTACCTCAACCTTACCCTTATTCTCATACAGCTTCTATTCATCATTTAGATCCCTGTTTTGGCATTTCATTCTCTTAAGAAATTTTCTAGTATTGCAAACCCTTCCTCACTGTCACCATCAGCTTTTGGTGAAGGATCCTCCCATCGTTCCCTTTGACTCTGTATTCTCCTCTCCCAGCATGGGAAGCAAGAATTTAATTGCCTCTTTCCTCCATCTCAATTGCACAAAATTTGTTTGTCTTAGGAAGTCAGAGCACATGTTAATCCTGGTATATCACATATTTCCAAAATCTATCCCCCCGTGTAGCACTTGCTTGGCAATCAATAAACACAGAGGAAATAAATAGAATGAAATTTTTTCTGTATTTCAAAGGAAGCTGGCAAAAATAATCCTTGCTTTTTTTTTTACTTCAAAATGGTTGCCACAGATTAATGAATGTCATAGTTTAGTAAATACTTGGTCAATTTATAAGCCCAAATCTATTCAAGTAATTTGAAAACCCGAAAGACCTATTGTTCTATGTTGAAGATTTTACCAAGTTATGTAGTTACTGTCATCCTTGTAGTTGTGTAGTTATGGTCATTGTTTTTATATTAGTCTAATGGCATTTCTTTGGTCAGATTTGTGACTAAGAGTAAGCTTATGAATGTCCCCAGATTCTTACTTTGAGGAGTGATCTGAGATTGCCCATAGATGGTAAGTGCCAGTACACTTCATAGCTGTAGCCATCTACGAACTATACAGCTAACCAAGAGTCTTCCTCTCTTTCCTCTCCCCCTCTACTCTGCAGTCCTTAAAGCCTACCTTGATGTAATTGTGCCTTCTCCTGTCTCCCTTCTAAACACACATGCATGTCACAGACATGTTCGTCTGCCCTGGCAGATCTCCAGAAAATGGGAAGAAGGGTTTTAAAAAGAAAGAAATCATTGCAGGTTTGGCATTCTCTACAACATCCATTTCAGTGGGTTTGCTATTAGCATCTGTGATGATCTGAGGGGTGGCTGCCAAACCTTGAATGTCACTGAGATGAAATTTAGTTGGTGGGGCCGAGGCCAAGCTTATTGCTGTTCAGAGTGAGCGTCACGATTGTCCTCTCTTGTTATCATGCCTCCATTTAGTAAAAAGAAGCATAGATTGCTTTGCAACATCTTTCTTAATTAATCACAAATAGTGCCTGATGGGAAGATTGCTGCTTTCATCTTAGTTAAATAAAACACAATTACTAAAGCCTTTGCTTGCTCCAGGTTTTCACAGTATTGTGCAGGTTGCCTCCTTACATATTTGAGATGCTACAAGGTCTAATCGCATCAGTGTGTTACTGATAGCCTCATTAGGCTGTACCATCAAGAACTGTCCCTCGCGCCTTCTCTACCAGCAGAGCCAAGTCCCAGTGAGTTAAATGGGGACACTGGAATGGCAAAACAATTCCACTCCTTCCCAGCAGCTAATTAAGAAGGAGGCTAAAGCATTGTGCTAAAGACTTTAGTGAGTTTGCCTAGCAGCTCTTCAGGGGTGACCTTGTAGCAATCGGTGAGAGTACAGAGGAGAGTCACTGTTGCGTGGTAAGTGATCATCAAGAAAGTACAAATGCAATTGAATGGGTGGCTAAGTATGCTGGCATGTGCTTGCTTTGTTCTCTGCCCCTTTGAACCCACAGAATTTCCTTTCTGTACAAATATAGAAAGCAAATAATGAAGAACTTAAGACTCTACTTAAATGAACAATACATAATCAGCCTATTGCACTAGTTATATAACTGCTGCACAGAAGGCTTAACTGCAGCAGCTTACTGTATGGCACCCATGTAAGCAATGGGCTCCTGTATCTCCATGACAAGGAATGTAATCGCCCTTCTCTTTTACCAGCCTCTACTGGCAGAGCTAAACAACATCTAAAGACTCAATTTCCCAGCTTCTTTGAAGCTTCAAATGAAACATGGTGATACAGTTCTATGAAGCAGAAGAAATCTGCTGGTCCTCCCATCTTCCTGTCTGCAAGGAGGATATGCAGCTGTACTTTGGATCAGGAAGACAAAGGCCACATTCCAAGGACAGCAGGGCAGGAAGACAGAAGAATCTGATTTCTTTACTCTCCCTTGACCAGCCTTGCCAGCTCTATATTGCCCAACACGGGGCCTCCGCGTACCTCTTATGGTCCACTACTCAGGTCTTCTGTTCCTAATAGCAGGATCCAAACTCTGCTGATAAGGAACACCAACATGGAAGACTTTTGATTACTTCCTGCTTTATCTGTTAAGAACTTCATGCCTTTCACTCCTTGGGTCCAGACTGTACCTGAGCAGAGATTAGCGGGTGTCACAGGAAAGAGAGATCAGACTAGATTCATCTTCTTTAGAAAAATTCAAGAGGTTCTCAACATTCAGGAGTTAATCATTTCTCAATTCATAAATATTACTTATATCAGCCTGCATTCAATCAGGAAAATGAAAAAGATATGGTATGTTTCAGTACAGGGACTTCAATATAGGAAATTTAATATAGGAAAATGAAGAGACACTGATAACCAGAGATAACAATAGCAAAAAGTTGTTCCTTCTGGAGGTGGGGACCAAAAGAGGAGGGAGGTCTGAGGGGAGCCCAGGAGATCAGGGCAGGAGCCTCAGAGCGGTGGTCAGATCTAGCAAAGGAGACGTCTCCTGGGGAGCGGCCCAGATTAGCTTTGCAGAGAAGCGTGGGTGGTGCTGCTGCTGCGGGCTGTGGCCGACACCTACAGAGAGACAGGACAAAGCTGCTTCCCGGAGCGGATCAGAAGGTGGCCATGCAAACATGAGCAAACAGACACTACCTGTATTTAATCTCATCATCTGCACATAGATACTGTGAGAAGGTAAGGTTACCTTTTTAATAAATGAAGATAATGCTTTCTGTAAGCATCCAGACACTATGTTGATGGTATTAAATTCATTGTGTCTTTAAATCCTCAAATCCACTCTATTAGTTAAATATGAATATAGGATCCTGAATTTGCATATGTGTAACCCAAAGCCCAGAGAAGTGAAGACACCCCTGAAGGTTACACCACGCATCAGCAGTGGAGCTGGGATTCAAATGCAGGTGATCCAGGTCCCAAGACTGTATGGCTGACAATTACACTACATTGCTTTTTTACCCTGGTTGTCCCTGGTGATTGAGACTTGTCTTTTGGAATCATACACAATATTTCATACTGCCCAAAAGCAATAGCAACAACTAGCCATGGACTAGAAGCTTCAACACAGTAAGCTAAAACAAACCTTTTCTCTTTGTAAATAAATTGACTATCTTGGGTGCTCGTTACAGTGAGAGAAACCTGGCTAAAAGGCTTTACTGTAATTCTGAGGCATTTAGAATGAAGAAAGACCTTTCAGCATTAGGTGCATGTGACCAGAGAACCAAGGATTATCTTTTGCACATAAGTTGTGGTATTTTAAAATCAATAGATATGAAGTACTTTTTTTTTTCCCCAAGACTAGCGATTGAACCCAGGGCCTTCATGCTGAGCTGTATCCTTAAGTGTATTTTTTATTTTGAGACAGGGTCTCAGTAGGTCCTTAAATTGCCAATCCTCCTGCCTCAGCTTCCCACAGTGGTGGGATTACAGGCATGCACCACCACATCCAGTTAAGTGCTTTTCTTTAGCTGTCATAACTGCCCACATTATAATAAATGAGGTCACACTGCTGGGAGAATAGCCCTTGAGTTAAAGGAGAACCCTTAAACTAGCACCATAACTGGAGTCCCAGTGTCGGGAACTCTCCCCAGGGCAATCATAACATTTGCTTCTCTTCCTACCCTCCCTTCCCTGTAAGCATCCCATTTCCTTTCCTATTCCAATCGAACGGTTACTGGTAGAGATCTACCAGGGGCCTCTTTCACATCTGTTCTCAGGAAGGCTTTTCCCTCTCAGAAAAGCAGTTGCCAGCTGGCCAGGCTTCCTTAGACTGACTTCATGAAACTTTTCACTTGTATATGAAGTTCACTCTGGTGTTATGACCTGACATAAATATCTCTCCCTGTATTTTAATGCTCATTTATCATTCTAATGGAAAATTAGAAACAAACTTAGTTAAGTGCATATAAACAAAAAGCCACATTTACCAGAATAAACACATCAGGTAATATGAACACTTCATTACATCTTTACTCCACTCAGAAGTTCACTTGGGACGTTTTCCACAAATAAACAATCTGAATCACTCTTGGAGTTAACATTTGTATAAAGAGGTATATCCCCATATTCTAGCAGAAAGCATGTGATGCAGAAACACCCAAGCATCACTGGTCACACCTTTCACTAACAGGCATTTTCTGAAAATAAATATAGCATGTATTTCTAAGCCCATTCTGATTGATGTAGACTGGTTGCACTGATAAATGCAAAAGTTCTACCAAGGAAAGGAGATACATCAATAGTCGGGACTGGGAAATATTTTTGATTGTATTAGACTCAAATTTTTGACCTAACATGTTAGATGAATCTGTAGGTCAAGTGCTAAATGCAGTTTTTAGGATCGTATAAATGGCCTTAAAGCAAAGAAAAGGAAAAATACAAAAATCTTTCTAAAGTATGCTAATTTCGCTCAAAATTAAAAGCAGGGCAATGTCCACCAAAGAGTGCAATTTATATGCTGGCAAACAATAAACACTTGATCGGAAAACACCAGGACTCCACTGTGGCCCCTGAGAATGACCCGACTCCTGTAGCCACGCTTCATGGCCTCGGACTTCCTCGCATAAGATCACCAGGTGCAAGTTTGTACACACCCCTGTATGTTATAGTATAGTCTGAGGCAGCTATATCTCTTCCCAAGGTGAGAGTCCAAGGATATAGATAAACCCAGGAGTACAGTTATTATCACAGGGAAGATAACTGATTGAGTGGTAGGGCAACGGAGATGAGGGAGGAGAAAAAACGAACTGATCAAAAGGGCCATCATCTGTGTAACCTGA
>PVLD010023856.1:0-26600 GCA_004027595.1 Dinomys branickii | reverse complement strand
AAATGGATGTTACTCATATTTCTGAATTTGGTACACTCAAATATGTTCATGTGATTGTAGATACTTTTAGTGGTTTTATTTTTGCCTCTCTTCAATCTGGTGAAGCTACTAGACATGTAATTAGTCATATACTTAATGCTCTTTCTGTCTTGGGATGTCCACAACAGATAAAGACCGATAACGGTCCAGGTTATTCCAGGTCTACTTTTTCTAAATTTTGTAAACGCCTTAATATTCAACATATTACAGGTATACCTTATAATCCACAAGGACAAGGAATAGTTGAAAGGGCACATCTTTCTATAAAACTTACTATAAATAAAATAAAAACGGGGGAATGGTATCCCACAAGGGGGTCACCAAGAAATAGTCTTTCTCATGCTTTATTTATTCTCAATTTTTAAAATTTGGATGCTAATGGACAATCAGCAGCTTCTCATTTCTAGCATAGAGAAACACAAAAACAGTTTGCTTCTGTACTATGGAAAGACCCTATAACTAATTCATGGCATGGTTCAGATCCGGTCCTTATCTGGGGTCGAGGATCAGTATGTATATATTCTAAAGAAATGAAATCTGCGAGATGGTTACCAGAACGATTGATAAAACAGATTCTAAACAATATATACAAGATAATTTGAAAGATGATTCTGAAGATGAAGAATTATCTTAAAGATATTAATATTTAAGGATTATTGCATATATACTGTTGATGTATAATTGTAAAATCCGCTTTTCATAAAAATAAGTATAAGACCAACTGTCAGAAATTGTTACTAACAGCTTTGTTTATATCCTTAAAAACTTAAAGAAAACCCAAAACAGGATTCTGTTCAGCCAGAGAGCTCCTGGCGGGTACAGAACGTTCCCGAGGATGAGTGGTCTGGCCAACTGCCCGTTCTCGCCTAAAGGCCTTTAATGAATATTTTGGGTGTTATGATAATAAGGATATAAACAATAAAATAATAAATTAAAACTCTTTTATAGAACTGTTCTAAAAAATTTAAACACAAATTTGTTATAAATAAAACTATGTAATTGACTGTATAACAAAAGATTTAAGTATTCCATTACATCAAGCATTACAAACAGTTTTTTCAAATACTGGATTCCAAAACTTGGATTCTGGCATTAGTAATTTTTATCATCCTGTGGAAACTTTGTGATGGTGGTCTTCAATCTTCCCCGCACCAGGAAGCATTGATAAAATGGAGTAGACAAGGAATGCAAGGTAAGTTGTCAAGACAGGGCATGTATGGTGCTCCATGTGATTGTGAAGGAGGTACTATTACAGCTAAACCTGAGCAATATACCAGTTATACAGACTGTGGTAATAAAATATCTTACTTAACATACATGAAAACCATAAAAGGAATTTTCATAAAAAGCTGGAAATGTCATTATAAGCCTCCAGTAATACCCCATGGCCAACCAGGGCTATGTCCTAAAGAATGTATTACTTATTATGCTGCAATGCATTCTTCTTGTTATATATCAGTACAAGAATGTACAGGAATGGATAATAATGTATATTTTACAGCCGTATTGCAGCATACTGCTACTAATGCTCTTGGAGATGATTGGTCTAATATTCCATGGACTTTAAAAAGCCATAAATATATTCAGGCTTCATGCCGCGGCACCCCAGGCAAACCGGTGTGCTGGAATAAAATTGCCCCGATACATATTTCTGATGGTGGCGGACCACAAGACAAAATTAAATTAATGTACAAAGTCGTATGGAAAATATTATAAAACAAATATCTTTAAAATCTTTAAAAACTAATCATCATATTCTGACACTTTCTGAATTACAAGATAACGATTTAAACACTCAAACCTCAGATATTTTAACAGCTACTCTAATGGCTTTCAATGTGTCTAATCCAAAATTAGCTAAAAAATGCTGGCTATGTATAAATCAAGGTACATTCATACCTCTTGCTATTCCTTCAAATTTTACTCTATATAGTGTTTCAAACCCCACACATCCTAATTGTACCTTAAGCTTACCATTTAAAGTTCAACCTGTAGCTGTTAGGTTCATTTCCTGTATACAAGGAAGTTTTCAGAGCAATAAAAATGCAATTGATGTCGAATTTGTTACCTTTACAGATTGTATTCAAACAATTACTTATAGTTCCTCTATTTGCCTTTCAAGAGGTCAAGTGTTTGTGGAGGAAATCTAGCTTTTACCTTTTTACCCGATAATTGGACAGGATTATGTGTTATAGCTACTTTATTACCTGATATAGAAATTGTACCGGGGGATGAACTCATTCCCATTCCTAGTTTTGATTATGCTATAGATCATCCTAAAAGAGTTAAGAGAGTAGTTCAATTTATTCCTTTATTAGTAGGATTAGGAATTTCAGGAGCTCTAGTCACAGGGTCAGCAGGAATAGGAGTTGCTGTACATTCTTATAACAAGCCTTCTAATCAAATAGTTGATGAAGTTCAAGCTTTATCTAGCGCTATCCAAGATATTCAAGATCAGATAGATTCCTTAGCAGAGGTAGTCCTCCAAAATAAAAGAGGATTGGATCTTTTAACTGCAGAACAGGGAGGGATTTGTTTGGCTTTACAGGAACGCTGTTGCTTTTATGCAAACAAGTCTGGCATCATTGAAGAAAAGATAAGAAAACTTCAAGAAGATCTGATAAACAAAGAGAATTATTTGAAAATCCACTTTGGAGTGTGTGGAATGAAATTTTACCTTATCTTCTTCCTTTGATAGGACCCTTAATTGTGATATTATTAATTATTTTATTTGGACCCTGTATTTTCAATAGACTTGTGGCTCTTATTAAACAACAAGTAACTAATGTACTGGATGCTATTGAAATGAAACTGCTTCAGGTCCATTATCACAGAATTGCTATGGACCTCGAGAAAGCAAATTCTAATAATGCCCAGTAAGATCAATGGGCTGTTTCAACTTTCTCACCTTGGTGCGCTGGACTGGATAGCCAGAGATGGGCAACTGGAAGCTCACGTGTATTATCAACTACCGCCTAAGACAGGAACAAGGCCTTTTGCTGCCTTGCTTTCCAGTGACGGGTAAGGTATAGTTTGGTTCCACGTGAAAGCATGCTGACCTAAGATAGGCACAGTCCCCTCAAGGAGATTTGGTCTTTTATTAAATAAAATAAAAAAGGGGGACCTGTGGGAGACCGCTGAGAGACCTGTGGTCTGCATCCATTTTGTAAACTACCAGCCATCTTGAGATTTTAGTTTCAGTTTCTATATAAGGTCAACTTCCTGTAATTATGTAACATCTTCTATATATGGTCAACTTCCTGTAATTATGTAACATCTTCTATATATGGTCAACTTCCCATAATGATGTAATATCGCGTGATGTCTGGACCTCCCTTTGCTGCCTAGTTACCCACTGACGTCAATCCCCACTCCTGCACTGTATATAAACCTGAGACTTATGCTCAATAAATGAGGCTTGATCAGAATTTTGTCTTGCCTCCATTTCTCGTGTCTCTCTTGTCTTCCTATAATCCAACTCCCCCTCTCTTTAGGAGCCTTCGTTGACTACCCACGGGCCGGGACAGTTTTCAAATCAAATTTTGAAAGTCCTCCCACTGTAAATGATATTCTATTACCCTACCTCATTTACCTTGACATGCGTTTCACACAAAATCATTCTACAGGAAGAAAGGCAGGAAGTTAGGAGGAAAGGGAGAATGTAACAAAGGAAGGAGGTAGGAAAGGAGAAACGAAGAAAGAAACTGGATGCAGTTTGGACTTTCATTAAATTGGAGAACAAATTGAAAAAATGCATCAACAATGATTTATTATTTATCAACCATTTATATGCATTTCAATATTTATCAGTGATATTCTAGTTTTTACAATTTTGGATATAGATTATTTTTTCTGTGTATTTTACGTGATTCAGTCTGTAGAAAATCAAAATTATGCTTTTTATTGAAAAACTTGTTTTGAGATCACATTCTTTGATACTACTTACTTTCCGTGAGCCTAAAGTCTTCTTATAGCCCAGTCTCATAGCAAGGAAGTGCTCAGGTAGATCAAGTGTGGGGCTGTTTCAGCAGTCTTTCTGGTTTCACACTGGAAAATAGGTTTATCTTCAGGAGTCCGATATTTTGTACGGCTCTTGATAGAGTATGAAGCATCTCTAAGGGAGCTGAAATGCTTGATTTTCTTTCATTTTCACTTTTTTGCGAATATTTCCCTCATGCAACTCATTTCTTCATTTACACAATAATTACGGCTTTTTGGTTTTTGTTTTTTTGCTTTTTGAGTCAGGGTTTCACTCTACAGCTCAGGCTGGCCTTGAACTCTGTAACACCGGCGGGCCTCAACTCACAGGGATCTTCCTGCCTCAGCCTCCCAAGTGCTGGGATTACAGGCGTGCGGCACCATGCCAGACCTTTACATAATAATTATGTTCCTTTTAGGGGCCATGTATTGATTTTCAAGAAAGAGAATGAGTATAATGAGAGACAGTGTGAAAATCTTTGCAATAAGCCCACTGCCTCATTCCCAACAGCAGGCCTCGCTCTATTCTAATTTGTTCGGGCCTGGCCTAGACTTACGGTGTTTTATGACATCAGGGGAGTGAGTCTTCCTTAGGACACTGACCCTGGAGCCTTCTAAGCATATTTGTGATCCATTTTCAGGCAGAGTCTACTGATACATAAAGAAAAACAGGCGAGCTTTGAAAACCCAGGAGCACAGCTCTTAAATGCAGGTGTTCCTCGGGGGAGGTAAAATTGACGCGTGGGAGGCAGACTGGTCTTGAAGTTCGGGGTTACAAACTATCATTTGAGCTCCACCCCTGCTGGAAGAAGTTTGTTTCTCTTTCAACGGAGCTGAGTGGCAAAGGAGCCAATCAGCGATGAAGGCGGGCTCTCTGAACTTCCCAATCAGGCCAGGCGAGGGAGGTGGGCACTTCCGGTGTGATGGACGTGCAGACTTGGAGAATGTTGCTAGCAGGCTTCGCTGATTGGACCGCCTTTTTCTGTAATTTCCACTGAGTACGAGCTGCGTTGGAAGGATCCTAGGAGACCATCAGTCCACGCAATGGTAACGTTGTGGGACAGGATCTTGGCATGGGATGGAATCCGGCGTGTTCTGGATGGGAACCGTTGGAAACAGCTATGGCAATCTACAGTCTTGCTGCTGCAGTCTCACTGTTTAGCTCCACACACTAGGGTCTTCATAGTCTTCGGTGTTGCATCGTGTTGCATCATCACCTGAAACATTTTTCCCATTTCTTAGGCAGGAACAGTGCTACATTCCCAGCCTACGATTTCAACTCTGACACTGCCAGTCCAGAATACTGTCTTGGTCAGCCCCTGGCACAAATGTATCTACAGCAGCCTGAAGAGAGAAACCTGGGTTTCCTTCACAGCATTTAAAAAACCATCACTGTAGTGGCTGGGGATTTATCCCAGTGGAATAAACGCCTGCCTGGCAAATGCAAGGTCTTGAGTTCGATCCTCGGTACCGCCAAAAAAAAAATCACGTTAATATTTTATCGGAGATCTCTGTTTGCAATTGTGTCAGTGCACGAAAATAGCTCGTGGTACCATGACATTGCGAAATGAAGTTATAAACCAAAAGATGGATGTTAGGAGAGATGTTATTGGAAGTAAGAATAATAGCAGCCTGATACCAGGAAGTGCCCAGCGTGAGTGTCCCTGTCGCCAGTCAATCCAGAGCTAGTTGTAGATAAAGAGAGCACAGTAAATGCTCAGCTGTTAAGTGGGCACCTACTGCAGAGGGGTGTGCGGATTCAAAACAACCACTTTGAACCCAGGCTCTCTTACCCATTTTTTCAGAGCGCACAGTTAAAACAGATTTTAGAGAAACACTGGGTATTTTGCTTTTATTTTCTGGAAAACTCAGACACTTAGTAGGGAGTGGCTGCCTCTCCTTTTAGTAGGGAGAGCCTGCATTCCTTGTTGGGCAGCAAGTTCACTTTATATTCAAATTTCTAGGTAATTGGCTATTCACATTTTAATTCTTAGGAAATAGGCCAGTTTCCTAACTCTTTGTCAGGCCCTTCCCTGATTAATTGCTTTATTTATAAGCTAAGTAAATAAAGTATTCTTTATGTATAGACTCTTAATAGAGGTTTTCCCTAGAATTTAGAATGTATGTTAATGTGTTGCCCTGGGAGGGAAAATTGCTCTTGCTAATGAGAACTTCCTGAAGAGGCTGTCTGTTAAACCCACAGAGATATGCATTGAACTGGCACATCCACAGGGATGTGTATTCATGATACTGGTACTATCGAAAGGAAAAGGAGCATCATCTCTGAAATACTTTGTAGTCTCTGGACAGTTTCTAGACATTGTTTGAAAGATTGAAACACTGAATGATGTTCATATAAAACAAGTACTGAAATAGGGCTAAGTTCCCTTAGTTAAGGTCTGCAGAAATCTAAATAAATGAAAGGGTTTTCTGAACAGGAAGAAGAAGGGGTTGTAAAAGGTAAATAAGAGAGCAGGGGATTTTGGAGGGTGGTAAAAATTAGCAGCTAGGACAGTAAACATTTGGAGAAGTCACACTGTTCTTAGTGTGACAGTAATGATCTGCTGGCTAGTTCTGAGATTGGATGTAAGTGACAAGCTTAAAGAAAGGAGAACCTAATAGATAAGTTCTGTGGGTACTGGTGGGCTCATCTAATCATTTTTGAGGCACAATTAGAAAACTGGTGGTGTAGGTCTAAAAATGGTAGACAGTGGGGGAGGGTGGGAGAAAAGAAGGGGTTTCTCTTGGATACAAATGATTTCAGTATGTTTGTTTTTTTCATTGTACTGGGATAGAACTCAGGAATTTTGCCCCAAGCTACATCCTCCTAAATGTTTTCTTTTTTCTTTTTTTTAATTTTTGAGACCAGATCTTACTAAGTTGCCCAAGCTGGGGAAAATTTTTGATAGTCTCTTCCTCCTTGACTGCTGGGAACACAAACATGTGCCACCATGCTGGTTTAAAGTTTGAGTTCTTCAATTGCCATGATTTACGAAGATTTCAGTACTTGTGTTAAATAAACATCACTCGGACATGGTGTTGCACACCATTAATGCCAGCTCCTTGGGCAAGATTAAAGGAGTATTATATCACCAAACATAACTGGGCTAACTGAGCAAGACTTTTTTTCAATAGGAATAAATATTTTGGGGTGTACCTCCACTCCAAACTAATTTGTCTAACAGGCATGAGGGCCTAAGTTAAGTTTTTTGTAATAAAGAGAAAAAGTTTAATGTAAACTTTTTTTTGAGACAGGGTCTTGCTATGTAGTTCAGGCTGGCCTTGAACTCACTTTGTGGCCCAGGCTGGTCTCAAACTCACAGCAGTCTTCCTGCCTCAGCTTCCCGAGTGTTGGGATTACAGGCATGCACCACCACGCCCAGCTAAAAATTTACTTTTAATTTTGAAACTTACTTTTCACACAGTGGTGGTACCTGATAGAATACTTTATCATGGTGGTGTTATAAGCAGCTGAGTTATTTACTTTTTTTTTTTTGGTACTGGGAATCAAACTCATGACGTCAGGCTTACCAGGCAAGGCTTATGCCTCTGAGCTACATCCCTGGCCCTAGGAAACTGACTTAGATAGAAATATTATAGGCAGTCAGACAAGGCCAGGCCCTCGAAGGAGCCAGTATGGAAGACAAGACACCTGGCAAAGAGATGTACTTGCTGTGTGTCAGAAAAAGGCTATAAACAAATGCACCCACATACCTCCTTAGGTGTGGACATCAGGGATTGATAGTCTAAATAGGTAGCAATCACCTTGAAAAGGCCAAGGAGAGTCACTAGGCCAGCCCCCTACAGGAAAAGCCCTTGTTGTGTATTCATACCTGCTTGCTCCATGACTTGCTTCCCCATTTGATCCCAATTTAATTAATTTTATTGGAACAATTGTAATTGTTAGGTTTTTCCAGCGCAGAGAGAAGTGAAGCAGAATAAAATGCCTTTATTTTGGGTGTGGAAAAGACCACAGTATGAAAGAGAAGAGAGACCTGGAACTTCTGATGGCCTGGCATGGGGTTAAAGGTTAATAGACCCAGGCTGGAGATGAGGTTTAGCAGGTGAACTGCCATGTCAGGCAGGATTGGGCAGGAACGTGGAAAAGGAAACAGGATATTACAAAAAGGGAAGTAGGAAGTCGTAATTTGACTCAGCAGAAGGGTGAGGCTTAGCACATGACCTCTAGTGGCCAACGCTATATGGTCTTGGTGCCATACTGGCTCAGAACCATAGCACATGACCTCCGGCACAATATTGGCTGGATGCTGTAGCAACTTGGCAGGAATTACAGTGAGGCAAGAAACCTATCATTCCTGTCTTTTCGTTAGAGGGGACGGCAACTGCTTTTAGATTGCTTCCTCCTGATAGGGGCATCACTATGGTGGGGGCAAGGGGACAACGGTGCCGCCTATCTGAATACCAGTGTTTGGAATGTCTGCTAGAGCAGCGAGTTCATTGGCTGTGACTGAGTGAAGCCTGGATTGAATAAAACTAGACAAAAGTTTAAAAAGGCTGGGTTCTACAAGTACACAGGTTACTATGGTGATTATAGGACCCAGAAAAGGTAGCAAGAATGGTACCCATGACCCAAAAGTGTCATTCCATCAGGACCATGGTATGGGGGAGAGGGACAGTTTTTCAGCTCTGGGCATTTACACCCAAGCCAGATGCAAAGATTTCTTACTTTGTCCATAATGATTCCAGATTTATTTACAAAGTAGCAACATGCTCCCAACATAGCACAGGTGCTTCCCTTATTAGCTGTTAGAATGTCAAGGGCACCGTGATTTTGGAGGGTAATGGCTGCAAGGCTGTTAATTTGGTTTTGAAGTATGGCCTGTTTTGTTAACTTTAATAGGAATCTAGCATATTTATTGTTGGTTTTTAGTCTCTAGGCAAGAATAAACCAATTTCTTGGAGAAGTTAGTATTATTATAGCACTGCTTTATAAATCTTGCATACTTTTCTGTTGGATATTTAAGATCAAGTTAAAGTGAGACCTGTATTAATTAAAATTAACTTCTTGCTATCTGTCAAGGTCAGTTAAATCTCAGGATTTATCTTGGAACCATGTACAGTGCTTCTCAGTTATACTGTCAGTGTCAGCCGTCTGAATGAGTCACAGCCATTGCTTGACCAAGTTGCTTTCTTTGAAAGCTTGGGAGACTTTTTCTCCTGGTGACTCTCCTTAGGCACACTATACATCATATAACCATTTTCCTCTGTGGTCCCATAATCTCCTTCATCAGAAGATCAGGGACTCAGCTGAGTTATATGATGTTGCAGTAGAGGTTCTCTTATGTCCTGAGTCTTTCTTGACCTCAGAGGCCAAGAGCCAAATATTGGCTGTCCTCCTAGCCCATCTGTCTTTCTAATTTGGTCTCCAAACCTCAGTTGTTGAATATCGCGAAGATTAATGACATTATATTGTGCAGTGAACTTAATTATTATAATTTTATCTGAGTACTAGGCACCTTGAAATACAAAGTACAGCCAGAGAACTATTACATCTTACCAATCATGGATGTTCTAGTAGTTGACTCCCTGTGGAATGTTAACAGACAGCCATTATATAGTTTTACAAAGAAAACTGGAAGTCAAAAATCACACATAGTATTGTGACATAACAGGTCTGATGATACTTCTGTAGCACAATAGAATAGCCCTTTTAGTCATCATCCCTACCTAATACATAAAGAACTTTTACCCAATTTTTCCTTAAACAGGATGTCATTTAAGAAATTTGTAACATTTTCTGGGCTAAATCTCTAAATGTAGTGGCATATATATATAGTATATACATAAGTTTTTGTTAAAAGGTTAACATTTAAATGATGACCTCATGTTGGCCTGATGTGAACCTCTTAATATGAGTATCTGGAGCAAGAAAGAAAGGCAGATGTCTGAATCTGAAAGAAAATGTCTATCACTTTTATAAACCCAGTTTTATATTTTAGAATATCATACATTTGGAAAGCATGAATACATGTAATATACCATGAAATTGACAATAATGAATTATTATTTTGTTTTTTAATCTAGTTTTGTATTAGTAACATCTTTTAATCAAAAAACCTTATTGTCTTATTTCTGAAAACTTAACCTTCTGACAACAGCCAGTGTAAATATACCACAATAATATATTTTGAACAGTGTTATGGTTGATACATTGTGTCAACTTGGAGAGTCTAGAAGCTTGGCTGAGTGACTCAGCAGGAAGCCAGGGTGCTTACCTTGTATATATCCTGAGCCTGTGGAAGAGGAGGGCGTGGGAGATTATGTGAGTGCATGTGCTGCCTGGGTGGGGGTAGCCTGTTTACAATGTAAGAGAAAAAAAGGCTGCTTGCTGCCATTCCTCCCTTTTGCTGGTTTTTTCTGTGCTGTGCTGCTGTGAACCTTTGCCCTCTCCTATGTGCCACACTCTGCCTCCAAGCCAGCCAAGTATGGACTGAAACCTCCACAAACTGTAAACTAAATGAACCTTTCCTTCCTTCATTTTGGGCGTGGGGTATTTTGTCTCAGCAAGAAAAATGTAACCAAGACAAACAGTATTTATTGTGGTGTTTGCCATAAGGTTATGGAGATTATTGGGGCTTCCTATTAATGAAAAAGGACTGGACAAAATGTTTCCGGGCAGCTGCTTCCTTATTCTACAACTGGAATCCTGTCCAACAGTTTCTCCCTACCGTAAGGGGTTTTTATTTAATTATCTTGAAAATTTAAAAATTTTTATGAACATTTAACATTTATAAAACCAGTTTTGATGATATTTTGACCAGTTGGCAACCTTGGTGGAAGCATTCCCTTAACTTAAATAGCATGTATATGTAACTCAAATTACAGACGGTTGTTTCAAAAATCAAAAAATACAAGAAAAATGTGTTGAGCTCAAATAAAACAGCTGTTTACAGATTGGACAGAGAGACAAACAAAAACACATACACAGACAATTTGCTCAGAGTGCACTCAAATATATTTTTGGCCAATATATCGAATTATAATAATTGTCATAATTTTCAAAGTTTGTAATTATAAAGACTAGAAGAAAATCAACGACTTTCGTGGCCCAGGACACCTACAGCATTGTGACCTTGAGAGGTAGTGTAGAGGGTGAAGTGTTGTGTTTTGTTTTGTTTTGTTTGTGGTACTGAGGATCAAACCCAGGACCTTGTGCTTGCCAGGCAGGCACTTATTCCACTGAGCTTTATCCCCAGCCCAGGGTGAAGTGTTGTGTGGGGTTTGGGAGAGTGAGGGCTGGGGCCCTTAGAAGAGCCGCTTCAGTGGTGAGGCCAAGCAGACTGGCCAACAATGACTGTAATGGCCATAAGATTTCCTGTGAGGGCAAGGAACTAGTGGATGGCTTACCCACTCTCTGGTGGCTAGGACAGTCTCACTTCCAGTGGCACTTGAGGTTGCAGCATGGGACAAGGTTTCTTGGGTAGTCATGGGTTGGGGAAGGCTTGTGCCCAGTGTCCTTTGTTGCTGCACTTGAAGCATGGTCCAGGAGAGGCTCAGGCATTACTGCTGACACCACCTCGTTTGGCATCTGCCTGCTTAGGTTTGTCTACTTCAGGAAGCCCAAGTGCCACTACTAGAAGCTCATGTTGATATTGGGCAGCTACCTTGGCAGCTGCCAGTCTGCTAGCTTGTCTAGTTTTTGTTGTTCCTCTCTGTTATTGAAAACATGAAAGGCCAAAGCTAAGAGCTCTTTTTGTGAGGACTGAGGGCCGAGCTCAGATTTTCTAAATTTAGCTTGAATATCTGGTACCGACTGTGAGATAAAATGAGAGTTAACAAGTACTATCCGTGCATTTAACTGTGGATCTATATCAGTAAACTGGCTTAGAGTCTCAGTGAGACAAGCCAGAAACTCAGCAGGATTTTCATTGTCCCTCTGAATCTTCTCCAAAAGTTTGTTATAACTTACAGCCTTGTGAGAGATCTTGTTAAGGCCCACCATAATATAGTCGATCATTATATTGACCTTGTGGGAGCCCTCTGGCCCCTGATAGGCCCAATGGGGATCCATGAATGGCACTGCAGCAGCTCCATCAGGATAATCGGGACTAGCTTGGTGCTTAATGTTAGCCTCCTGTTGGGCTGCATCCCATAACTCTTCTCTTTGCCAAGGAGAAAAAGTTGAGTTGAAAACAGTGAAAAGATTTTTAAAACACAAATCATAAGAACTGGTGACAAATTCTAACTCCGAAAAATATCTGTGGGGATCAGCTGCAAAAGACTCCAATTTATTAGAAATTTGTGAAAGGTTGGAGAGGGTAAAACAAACATGGATACAAACTAGCCCTTCAGGGCCAGCCTGTTCCCAGAGGGGGCACACAAGTTGAGATTGAGATGAATTAGGAGGTGGTGAAGGGTGAGTAGTCTGGGGGAAGTGGCGGTGAGCAAGTGGAGTCAGGGCAATATGGTGGAGTGTGGCCATGTGGCCCACTGCAAGATGGCTGCTGGTGACCATGTGACTCACGACAAGATGGCCACTGGTGATCATGTGGCTCATCACAAAATGACTGCCAGTGGCTGTGTGGCTGGCAGTTGCCACCTTGTGACTTTTTGCCATATGCCCTCTTAAATTGAATGTGGTGGGCCAGAGGAGAGGAAAGCAATGCAGAATGGGAAGAGGAAGAAGAAGAACCTTGAGATGAAATAGATGTTGTATCTGGAAAGGGTGTCAACCGATTGCGGAGGAGAACGAGACATAGCCTGGAGCCGAGCACATGGGGCTGAGGGCAAGGATGACGGTGGAGGAGTGGAGGGAGAAGGAGTAGGGTTGGAGGACTGTGTGTGGAAAGTGGAGGCTAGGTGAACTGCGAATTTGGGAGACAGGGAAGTCTCAGAAATGGGCAAAGGGGAGGGTAAAGAGAAGAGGATTGGGTCGCTGCCTGAAAAGGCTATGGTGAAGGGGCTTGGCCCTCTGGCCGATTAGGATTGGGCTGAGAGGAAGAGAGTAAAGAGTCAGCCTTTGGAGACTGAGAATGAGGTGGATGGGGAACAAAGGCAGGAGGAGCATCATTGAGAGGGTCTGGAGAGGCTTTAGAAGGGGATTCTGGCGGTGTGGAACGGGCCAAGCATATATTGGCCATCCCATATGCCCAAAGGAGAGAGGTATGCGCCCTAAGAGCAATAAAGATGTGAACATACAGCAATTCCTTCCATTTGCTGTTGCGGTAGCAAAAATTGTCTAGGTGTCTAAGGGTATTAATAAAAGATTAATCGTTGTGGTTTAACAGTGTCTCTTAGTCCCAAAGTATTTAAATTAGACAAGAGACAACCAACCAGAGTGTGCTTTGGAGGGTGGGAATTAATGTTTCCCATTCTGTGGCCAAATCAAAGGTGAGCCAGAGGCTGAAGCAGCTGATTCTCAAAATCCCAGAGAGGGCTATCACCCTTTCTGGGATGCGAGAGAGGAGAAAATGCTCAAGTCCACTTTCCCAGTCATCATCAAGAAGGCAAAAGGGTGTCCCATAGAACAAAAAGGATACAGTCCTGAAAGAGAGTCCTGACATAGGCCTGCGGTTTTTGGAAAGGGAAGCAAAAGTGAAACAGGAACTCCTGGAGTGGAAGGAGGCTCACCTGTGAGAACTGGAGCAGGCTGGTGTTGGATAAAGGCTGGCAACAGCAAATATCCAGACAAAGGAAGAAGGTTCATTGGCAGGAGGGGCTCAAATGAACAGAGTGAAAACTCTCTCCCTTAGTAAGGCCGCACAGCCTGCATGAGTCATGGCACCAATATGATAGGTTTTTCGAGCACAAAAAGAAATAAAGTAAAATAAAATGCCTTTATGGTGGGTATGGAAAAGACCACAGTACGAAAGAGAAGAGAGATGTGAAACTTCTGATGGCCTGGCATGGGATCAAAGGTTAAATAGACCCAGGCTGCAGGTAGGGTTTAGGAGGTGGACCGCCTGACATGGCAGATGAGGATTGGGCAGGAACGTGGGAAAAAGAAACAATATTACAAAAAGGGAAGTAGGAAGTTGTAATTTGACTCAGAGGAAGAAAGGCGGAGCTTAGCACATGACCTCTAGTGGCCAGCGTCATATTGGCTGGATGCTGTAGTGAGTTGGCAGGAATTACAGTGAGGTGAGAAACCCATCAGTAATCTTATTGGCAGACCATAGTTTTGTCCCACCTCATGTCCACCTTGTAATTTTCCATTTTTCCCCTACCTTGGACCTGCCTCACCTCGTGATTTTGCGCTATAAAAATCCCTCAGAAAGACAGAGTTGAGGCTGGGGTATAGCTCAGTGGCATAAGTGCTTGCCTGAAAAACATAAATAGACATTTATCTTAGGGCCAGGGATGTAGCTTAGCATCACAGTGCCTGCCTGGCAAGTGCAGGGTCGTGAGTTCAATTCCTGGTACAAAAAAAAAAGAAAAGGCAGAGTCTTGGGCAACCCACTCAGGCTCCATTCTGTTCCTGTCTCGGACAGAAGCGTTCTTTCCCTCATTAAATATAGTCTGCTCTTAATCTCAGTTGTTCCTAAAATTCATTCTTTGATTTTGGAGAACATGAACTCGGCCCAGATATCATTCAGATTGGGAGTTTCTATTTTCCTGTATCAGTGGTGGATAGCAATAACAAGCCTCTGCTCTGTCACAAACAGGACATCATGGGTAAACAACCAGTGATTTATAATATACTGTATTTTTAAAGAGTACATGAGTCATTTAGTGTTTTATTATGAATTTGACTTTGTGTTACTAAATTTCTCCAAATACAGATCAAAGTATGGATACTGAGCAGGTTAAAAGGACTGAAGGCTTAGCCTTGACCTTTGGTTTATGTGGTAGATTCTGTGCCTTTTCAATACATTTTATCTTTAGTTACGTTTGGGTGATGAAGATGTCTCTTTCTAACTCAAGTAGCATCTGCAGACTCATTTTTTCAACTCTTCATATAAACCTCTATAGAACGTGATACTCACCAGATTGTTTCTTGTTTTGAATGCTGTAGTAATCAGATTTTCCTGAGCAACCAAATTAAGAGAACAGTATAATACTGTTTGAAAAAGTGAAAAATGCTCTTCTATTATTTTCCTTTGTGTTGGTTTGATTTTTTAAAAATTATAAATAGCTGCACCACTCTGCTCAAACTCTAGGTTAATCACCAGCACAAGAAGATAGGTTGAAAATTTTCAGTGAAAACACACAGGGCTAAGTAGATAGCACACAAGACACCAATTGTTTTTTTTTTTTAATTTTATTTTAAAGACAAAAGAATGGAGACATATGAACCAGAAAAGCCATAAACAATACAGAAAATACAAAGTTATACAGAATATAGTAGGGAATTAGAACTGGATGTTGTATTACATAGTTATCTTCAATTAGTTAACACAAAAACATTAAAGGAAATACCAAATTATAGAGAAGATAGTAGGGAATTTGCACTGGATGCTGTATAATATAAAGTTATCTTCACTTCTGTTAATACAAAAACGATTGAGGAAATACAAAATTATAGAGAAGATAGAAGGGAATTAGCTCTGGATGCTGCCCTACATAATGTTACCTTCACCTTCGTTACTCAGTTACACAGATGATGGCCCATTTGATCATTCAATTTTTCTCCTCCCTCATCTCCATTGCCCTACCACTCAATCAGTCATCTTCCCTGTGATAATGTGTACTCCTGGGTTTATCTATATCTTTGGACTCTCGCCTTGGGAAGAGATATAGCTGCCTCAGACTATACTATAACATACATGGGTGTATACAAACTGCCATGGTTGGAGGTGGGAAAGCATCTATGCTCACAGCGGACTGCCCGGCTCTACCCTGTTGTCATGCTATGGGTGGGGGCGGGTCCAGTCCATGAGGTGCGCTGAGCGAGGCCCTCAGCAGAGCAGCCACTGGGCCCACTGCGGAGCAGCAGACGAGCAGCCACGGGGCCCACAGCGGAGTAGCCGTGGGGCCCACTGCGGAGCAGCCGCGGGGCCCACAGCAGAGCATCCGCGGGGCCCACAGTGGAGCAGCCGCGGGGCCCACTGCGGATGATCCGCGGGGCCCACAGCGGAGGAGCCGCGGGGCCCACTGTGGAGCAGCCGCGGGGCCCACTGTGGAGCAGCCATGGGGCCCACAGCGGAGCAGCCACAGGGCCCTCAGTGGAGCAGCCGCGGGGAACGCTCCTCCATGGTGCGCCCTCTGTGACCCTTTTGGCTCTGTCCTGTTGCCCTGATGCCAGAGGCCCTTTCTTCTCCTCCCACCTCCTACTGATCTCCAGTATTACCATTCCCCACCCCTTACAGCTGGATAGTGGGTCTCCGAAGCTGAAGCTGCGAATGCTGAAATGAGGGCGTGGGCCAAGGGTGGGCCCAGAGCAGTGACCTCCTCCCTCTCCATCTCATCTCCCTCCAACTGCACCATGGCAGATCCACGATCCCCCCCTCCAGAGGAGGTTTTGCTTAGTCTTTCCGAGGGTTTCAGTTCCCATTTCAGATCCTTCTCGCGTTCAGGATATCCACCTCTTTCCTTTCTGTCCTTCACATGTTGCTATATTCCTATGTCTGAGTGGCATTCCTCCGGGAGGTTCTCTCTCTGCTGCCTACCCGGTCGCCATGGGTTCATATAAGGTTCATATATGCAAGCAGTATGGAGACACTCTTGTTGCTCGTGTTAGTAGTTTGGGGTGAGTCCTGAAGCCCGTGGACTCATCCCATTGCTGTCAGGAACAGGTGGTGATTGCGCAGGCCGCCGAGGCTCAAGGTGCTCACAGAGGGCGTTCAGGGTGGGAGCTGAAGCCCAGTAACTCAGTTCATGCTTCCTGCTTGATGTTGGAGTGAGAAGGGCGTGGGGCCGTGTGATCCACCTCCATCTGCAGCTCTCTCTTGCTGTTGTGCTCCAGTTCCCGTCTGTTCCTTGGCTGGATCCCTGGGAGTTGCTGTGGCTCTGATGTGGGTGCCGATGCACCCCACTGCTCCCCACTGGCAGCCGCCCACACAGTGGGGAGGCAGGAGGCCACAGCCTCGAGGCAGGCATAGAGCTGGGTGTGGTGGGATGTGTACTGGCTGCTCTGGCTCCACCTTGCCTCCAGGTGCTGATTAGGAATGTTGCTGCAGGGTAGGGACTCCTGGCTGTTCCAACCTCTCATCCTCACACTGGATTTGACAAAAGTTCCCAACCCCCATTGCCTCTTTTCCTGGCTGCACCCTCTCCTCTCCAGTTCTGGACCAGCTCTAGGAACTCCGCTATTCCCTGGCCAAGTCGGGAGGCTTCCATGAGCGTGGGTCTCCAAAGCTGAAGCTGCGATTGCTGGAACGAGGGCTTGGGCCAAGAGTGTGTTTGAAGCAGTGGCTTCCTCTTTCTCCGTCTCTTCTCCCTCTGACTGTGCCGCGGCGGCCCTCCGATCCTTTCCTCCAGGAGAGGTTTTGCTTGGTCTTTCCTAGGGCTTCAGTTTCCATTTCAGATCCTTCTTGGGTTCAGGGTACACACCTCTCTCCTTTCTGTCTTCATATTGCTATATTTCATTGTCTGGGTGGTAATCCTCTGGGAGGTTCTCTCTCTGCTGCCTACCCAGTCACCATCTTCCCGGAAGTCCACAAGACACCAATTGTGTGCAAGGTTGAAAGGAAATATTTTCATTTCTTGTGTTAATTTATACTGGTTATAGGAACTGTTCTAGTGGCTTTAATTCTGATCATTATCTTCCATTCTACACTGGAATTATTCCTCTGAAAGCAATTTAAGTTTCAAGCCTATATCTATATGTTCTTACCCTACATTTAGAAAGTATGCAGCTCTTATGTGCAGGACAAATTGTGCACTAGATTCTTCTATCTCCATAATGACCTCAAGAGCTCCACTTGTATTTGAAATAGTTTTTGGTAAATCACATTACTAAGAAGTTTAATACATTGTCATTTTACAAAGCTAAAATGGAACAAAAGGCACACTTGGGTCTGTAGATAGAGAGCTGGATTCCTGTAGTGGACTGCCCACTCCGCTGGGATATTTTAGTTCATAAATTTTCATATGTCCTTACTGGTAACACTTGTTCATTACTCCCATTGCTCAAGGAGACTATAGTGCACTGTCCATGACTGTTGTGTCCAAAAAGCCAAGTCTTCATGGGCTGCCTTAGGAAATCCTGGGAAATAAAGGAAACAATGAGAAAACTCAAGAGCTTTAAAGACAAGAAAGTGCAGTATAAGGGCCAACTATTTTTTACTACATTCAGATGCAATTTGTGTACTATTACACTGTCAACATTTTCAGGGGTAATTTATTGGTTTGGGTAATGGTGCTATGTGAATATCTATATGGGAAGGTAATCTTTATGAACTCATTTGACTTTATACCTACAAGTGTCATTGGTATATCATAAAGAAAGCCTCCATTAGCTTACATAAATACTGTGAAAATTTTACCAAGTGTCTGTACCAGTGCAGTTAAATATAACTTCATGGCCAGATGTCTGAATGTATAGAGTTTATTCTAGCTGCTTAAAAAACACACTCTGAGGAACATAGGTTTTGTGGGAGACCCAGAAAAGTTGTTGAGTGGTGGTATTCTTCGTCTGAACTCTGGTGAGTTGCCAGATGTGGAACTAATGGTGAATGAAGCATGCCCAGTGTAAATTATCACACAGAAAGAGAGATAAATAACATTGATTTATCCACAACACTTCTTCCAGCAAATGTGTACTGTAGTTTTTTTCTACACCTACAACAAGCTCTTCAGCTCTGGAGACAGAAACGACGTACCTAATAATTCCATTCTATTGTGACCCTATCTCAAGTTAAAGTCTGAATTCACAGGTATGCTGGTGCATTTCCACTGAGGATATTCTTAGTGTGAGATTTAAAATACTGTCATACACTGGCTCAGTTTGTGTGTCACGATTATAAATTTGAAAGACAGAAATTTTGGAAATACATGTTTTCAGTCACTCCTAAGTTTACCTAATCATTTCTGCGGCAAAATTGGAAAAATGTCTCTCTGTGTTACCTTTAAAAATATCAAAAAGACAGACTCCAAGTATATTAGGAAGGGTATACTCAAGAGTAGAAATAATTGCACTGTATTCCTTTGCATTACTGGAGAGTGAACCTGGGACTTGCCCTCTGAGTGACATCCAACATTTTACATAATTGGATTTATTATTTTGAATTTTCTCACTGGGTCTTGCTCTGGAGCTCAGGCTGAGTTTGACCCTTTTAACCTCTTGCCTCATCCCTGCTGAGTGGCATTATCACAAACGTGGTTCACCAAGCTTTACTATGAAACAGGATCACAGCCCTTGGTTAAATTTAACATCATCAGTTGTGTCTTTTAATGTCAAGAATGTTGAAAATATTTTTAATTGAGAATATGTAGTGGTCATTCTGAAAGACTTCCTTGGAAACCTCTTACCTTAGATAAGTTTCTATGAACTTGAGATTGATTCTGTGTGCCTTTACCATTGTTTAACTGATATGTTCCCTAGATTCTCGAGGAGAGAATGAAGCTAAGACTATTACAATTTTCTATACAGTAGGAATGCCCTCTTTTTATCTTAAGCCTCTTTCAAACAATATTTTTAGTTTTATTAATGGTGTGATTTTATGTACTACAACTGTAGAACTTCAAAATGATGAGTTATAATGAAAAACAGCATCACATGCCTTAGACAAGCAGTCTTCATTTGAAGCAGTGCACTAGCACTGTGTTCTGAATTTGTCAGCATTTTGGTCATTTTGCATAGTACTTTGATTTTAGACACACCACTTTTTGTTTTAGAATTGGTTAGTGTTCAGCAAACGGTACACATTTGCATTCAAAAGGAAAAGTGGGAAAAGTCAAAGACCAAACTTCAACTGATCTGTGGTGAAAGTCTCTGCTCAGTTATGGAGACTGAGGACAAGAGATCATTTTTACACTGTGATGATGACTATGGTGTGAAGAAGCCCCAGAACTGTTCCCCTGGTGGCCAACATAGAGTTTGATCACTGCTTGCTGGGAATTGTAGGTCTTACATTTGGAACTGGGCTTGCTTATTACTGCCTCATCTGTGTAATATTTCTCAAGTTCTCATGTTTGAAGGCAGACAAACAGATTAATATACATGAACTTTGTCATTTGTTATTTAAATACATTGTAACAGTTTTGATCCTTGAAGAAATTGGGTGAGATGTAATGATAATAAAGGTATAAATGTCCTGCATATATTCAGAACATTTAATCACCGAGCCTTAGCAATGGATGAAAGTATCCAGGTGACAAACACACTACTTGACACACTTGACGTTTCTTGATTTATCATCCATCAACCACTGTCTTCCTTTGGAAACTTTTCCTAAGTTTTCCATGTGTGATTTTCCATGAAGTGGATTATTTTCTTTCCTTGGAATTTTTAGTATTATGGATATTGCACAGGGAAATAATTTGGGAGGCTTTATTTCCTCCTTATTGTTCAAGAACAGCACAATGCATTCTCTGGATGTGAGAAAGGAGTCACTGGTCTGTCAGTTTTGGTAAGTAAAGGAGATGGGTATGGAATATATCATTTGGTTCTAAATGCATGCGTGAGTCTTATTGTATTCCTCCACACCTCAGTTTTCTTTGGTTATTTTCTCAAATAAGATGTGGACCTTGTTTTATTCATTTCATTTTATTTTGTTAAGTTTATTGGCACAATTTAGATATATTCAATGATCACATTTATCATACAGAATTTGAACCTGTCCATCATATACCATTTTTAAAAATTATTTTCAAAAGTAAAAGAACCAGAACATTAACAAACAGACACAAGTAGCACAAGAACAGTACAATCAAAACTGAATTATAGACAAAATGACAGGGAATTAACAATGGTTGTTGTATTACATATTGATAATTTCAAAGTGTATGCTCAGGAAAACACATATAGACAGAAGATTGATCAAACAACTAATCATTAGCTGTTCCTTACAATAAAGTGACATCAGTCAATAGTGGAGCCATGTTAGCCATCCTGCGTATACATACATACATACATACATAATTATGCCTTTCTTCCTTTTCTCCTTCCCCTTTGCTCTTTTGAGCAGTTTCCTTTCATAGCTCCTAATTTATATTCCCACTTTCAGGTTCTTACACTAGTGATACAATACGTTGCTTGCATATGTACCTCTGAGTTATTTCACTCAAGAGTATGGTCTCTAATTGTGATCATTTGCCTATGCGTCATATACCTTTGTTTGACTTGTTTCCCCCATTCCCCTGCTCTACTTGCAACCCTCTTCACCTCTTACAAAGCTTTGTTTACATTTTATTCTTCTCATTTTTCTTTTCCTTTCCATTCTTTCGTCTTCTACCCTCCCTAGTTCCCGTTTCCTTTTGAACAGTTCCTTCCCATTTCACCATATGTCTTACACAATTTGATTCTTATTTAGACTTTCAGTTTTTTATACCAATGAGACAATGTGATACTTACGCATGCGTGTCAGATTTATTTCACTTAACAGTATGGGCTGAAGAGCCATCCTTTTAGCAATGAATGTCTCAGGTTTAGCCTTTAGGGGAGAGTAGTGCATATATATGTATCTTTTTATCTGTTCTTTCTTTGATGGGCATTTGGTTTGTTTCCAGGATTTAGCTACTAGAAATTGTGCCACTATAAATATGGTTGTGCATTAATTGCTTTGGTATGAGGCTTTTAATTCTTTTTAGAAAATACCAAAGAGGGAATTGCTGGGTCAAATAGGACCTCTAGTCCTATTTTTTGAGGAAGCTCCACACTAATTTCCACAGTGGTTGCGCCAGTCTACACTCGCACCAAGAGTGGAGAAGGGTACCCTTTTCTCCACAGCCCCACCAGCATTTCTTATTGATTGGTTTTCTGATTATACCCATTCTTTCTGATGGGAGATGGAATCTCAGTGTTGTTTTAATTTTCATCTGTGCAAAGATCATTCAGATATTTTGTAGTTATGTTTTAGATCAGTGTTCGTTGTTCTTTTGTGTGTATAGAAAATCTTGGAGTTGGATACACAGCAGATATTTTATTCTTGTCTTATTTATTTCCTGTGGTTTTCATAGACCTGTTTCTCCTTGTATTTTGTGTTGTTTGGTTTGGTTTGGTTATGATGCAGCGTTTTATAATATATTTCAAGCTGGCCTTGAGCTCAGTATGTATACCAGGCTGGCCTCAAACTCACAGTGATCCTCCAGACTCAGCCTTCCAAGTGCCGGGATTACAGGAATGTGCCACTATGCCTGGCTTCAACGTCTCCTTCCAATACTGATGGTTCCTTGATTTTCTTCTTTTTTCATATCTAAGAGTTATTTTGCTGTAAAATCCACTACTGATGTCTATTGGTTTATTGAAAGGAACAGTTAATACTTAGATTTTTTTTGATCAATTTTGCATGCTTATATCAAGTAACCTGAACAACTAATTTGAAGGCAATAATATGCAATATTAACAACCATTGGTGAATTCCTACCATCTTGCTTAGGAAAATTCTATATTGTTTCTAATTTTTTTTTATTATTTTATTTTCTTTAATGGTTTGATGAACCTTGTATTCTTACATCTGGTAATGTGAGCAACTTCGTTGAAGATAACAATATGTAATATAACAACTGTTGTTAATTTCTATCATTTTCTTTTGAAACCTTGTATCATTTGTGTGTGTGTGTGTGTTGTTTGGTTTTTGTCTATGTTGTTATTTTGATAATTTTTTATTCTCTTTAAAATTCAAAAATATTCAAAGGAATTCAAATGTGTTTTTCCCATTTCCATATGTAATTTAAGTACATAGAATAGAAGGTTATATAATCCAAATTTCCAAGTACATACCTATTTCCCCCAGAACATCAATGCAACATGCTGTGATTAATTCCAGAGATGTTTGAACCAGCTGCATCATGAATCAGTATTATGTTCAGATGTGTATGCACAGAAGGTTCTCTTTGCTGAAATGCATTTGTGATTCTTTCTACTAAATTTACATCGCAGTGCAAGTGGAATGTGAATGTCCTATGTAAATTGTTCAAGCTATCACCTTGCTCAGTAGATGCTGAATGTTGTCGGTCTTCTGTTATACTGCATGTGTATAATTTTTGGAACAAATGAAAGATGTTATTTGTAAATGGCACAGTATTTTCTTTAAGTTACACTTTTTGAGAGGGAGTTTGACACAATGTCTCACCATAATCTTAACTGGCCTTGAAGTTGCTCCATAGCTGGATTTGGTCTTGCAGTTCATGCCAATCTTCAAACTAATGGTTATCCTTCTACACAAGCCTTCCCAGTGCTGGGATTACAGGCATGTACGACCACACCTGGGTGAAGTTTTCCTTTTGTAATTAGTGCCTAATTACCTTGTGATATCTTCATTTTGAGTATGTCCGGTGTATTCCTGCTCTACCTCTTATTAATCTCCCTTATATGCTTCTAGAATTTCTTATATCTGAGGACAAGAGGGTCATTTGGTATCACTGAGCTATAAGATAATATGCTACCCTTCTACTGTTTTTATGTTTCATAGCTTCCTCTAATAATATCATGTTTCCATTAGCACCTTCACTATTACTCCCAAACTTAATGTTGCATTAAGTTTTTTATGAAACCAAATTCAGATTTCAAAATGTAGATGGACACCGTCCAAGAAAGAGTGAATAATTCTATGAAGAATTAGATTTGAAGTCAGTTATCAGTGGTCTATCAGAAACATTCATTAGATATTTATACGCCCCTGTGTTTTGTTTTTGGTGACTTGCAGGTACCCTCTATGAGCTCTACTTTAGAAACAGTGCACAAGTAAAATTTCTGTGACCCTGCTGGGCAACCAGTTGTATTGTACTGCTGTTGCTGTAGGAGTGAGTTAAAATCTAGCATCAGAACTGCTGTGTGAAAATATGTGCATATACTTGGTGAACAAGGCATGAAGTTAATATTAGAAGGAATTGGCTTGAATTCAGCTTTCACAGGAGGAGTTCACCTATCTCAGGATGTCTCAAGCTTCTTTCAGAATATGTGTATGTGATTATTTAGGAGGCAGTGACCTTGGAGGATGTACTTGTGAACTTCACCAAGAAGGAGTGGACTCTGATGAATCTATCTCAAAAGAAGCTCTACAGAGATGTGATGTTGGAAACATTTATGAATATGACTTCTGTAGGTAAGGATGCCATTTTCTCATGTGTACAATGAGAGCATTGGTCCTTGCTGAATGGTACAACTTCTTTAAATAGAATGTGAAAACATTTTGAGAAATGTCTCAGGCCTATTTATATTATACCATGAATCAAACTGGTATCTGCTAATTTCTATAGAATGTTATAGTGATTTTTTATATTTCTATGGTTATAATTTAGGAATGACCTGGGAAAACCAGCCAGTTAAAGAGGAATATAAAAATTGCTCAAGAAATCTAAGGTAATTTGCACTTATAAGTAAAACTAAAACCCCCCGAGTCGGTATGTGAGCAGAAATACTACAAAGCAAAGAAGCTCTACAAATAAAGCCATGGTTAAATTTATTTAATCTCATAAAAATTCTTCAGTTATGCATACAGGTTAATTTTCTCTATTGGATCATTAAATGCAGAAATATTCCAATCAGGGAAACTAAGTTAGTAGTGGTATTATGCAACAAGAGCCACTATCTCACATATTAGTATAAAAAAATTCTTTTGTGACCAACATCATGAAAATTTATGAAAATTCATTTTTGAATTTTGTATAGGCAAATATTAAAAGAATAAACTTTGTACTTTGATGGGAACTCATCTTGAAGTTATCTATCTATCTGTGTATATGACATACAGTATCTAAAAATTGCTAACGTGGAAGCAATACTCAAAATACAACTGATTCCTAGTGATGTAAAAATAGATGTTTTGAAAAGACACCCTCCCTGAAAATAAAAAACACACTCCAGAGAATTGGAATTTAAAATTCTTAGAAGGCACCCTCATTTGTTGTTGGTAGGAATATAAATTAGAACCAATTTCCTAATATAGAGATGTTTCAAATTGTAAAAAGTAGAAATTTGCATTTCATTTATCTGAACTTCCCAAAGTATATTTTGAAAAGATTTAAAATTGCTCTATCTTTGAGTTACATGCATACTCACGCTCAGAGTAGCCTATGTCTCAGTATTGACAATAGCTAACTTCTCTAAATCATGATGCCTACCATCCTAGAACAATCTATTTTTTTTTTTTTTTTTTTTTTTGCGGTACTGGGGATCGAACTCAGGACCCTGCGCTTGCTAGGCAAGCGCTTATTCCACTGAGCTATATCCCCAGCCCCTATCCTAGAACAATCTAAAGGGAATGTGGGATATGTTGAACATGGTAGTTCCTTATAATCCCAGCACTCTCATAGGCTAAGCCAGCAGGATGATAACAGAGTTCACCCTGACCAAATGAATGACCCATGAGAATATGCTATGCCACCATAAGGAAGAAGAATATATATTTGGCAAATGAAAAATGAGTAGATGGGACTGCATCTCATAATGTTAAATGACATAAGTCAGACACAGAAAGTGAATTTTCATGATTTTTTCTTTTATGTTAATACAAAAATGTAAATTAGAGTGTAAAATTAAGGAGAAGTGCTAGAGAACAGAACGGCTAATTTGCTGGAGTTAGAAAAGATGACCAGGGTAAGGACAGAAAGAGAACCAGAAGTGGGAAAATGTGTCAAAAATGATCAGTTCATGATACACATATGATCATTGACTGAAATGAAACTAGACCTTGTGTATTGCAAACATATATCAATTTAAAATTCCCAAATAAATGAGATCCTTTGGGAAATGGAAAGCTGACTTCTTTTGAAGGAAGCCTTCAGGAGATTTAGGTTTTCATTCTCAAAATTTTTTAGTCAGCATCAAGCTAGAACTTGGCCTGGTAAATTACTGATGTGAAGACTTCTTTATTATGATTGATATTTTTGTTCTTTTTGTTCTTTAAAGGAACACAGAGGTAATAAAATTCAATCAGAATAAACCTTGGAATCAACATGGAAAAATATTCCTTTGTACTTCAGATGAGAAGGAAGAGATGCAGCAGGCTACTGTAAAGCCCCTGATTGGACATTTATCATTAAATGTGTCCATTTTACCTCACAGTGGACTGAAGCCACATGAATATGTGGGATTTAATGAAAACTTATGTAATTGGAATGAAGATGGAAAAACCTGCAGGGATTTCCAGTCCTTTCAGAAGCATGCAAGAACAACACCTGGAGAGAAACCTTATCTGTATGAACAATGTGGAGAAACCTACTGTGAGTTTAAGGAAAGAACTCACTCTGGAGTGGAGAACTTTGTATGCAAAAAAAGAGTGAAAGGCTCCAGTACTCCCAGCAATATTAAAATCCATGAAAGAATTTATACTGGTAAGAAACCCTACGTATGTGAGCAAAGTGGAAATGTAGTTGCTGATAAGTCTGCACTTTACAAACATGAACAAACCCACACAGGTGAGAAAGCCTATATATATGAGCAATGTGGGAAAGCATTCACTACAGTGAGTAACTGTAAAAAACATGAAAGAAGTCACAGTGGGGAAAAGCCCTATGTATGTAGGCAATGTGGGAAAGCATTCACTACACAGAGTTACTGTAAAATACATGAAAGAAGT
>PVLD010023855.1:0-26602 GCA_004027595.1 Dinomys branickii | reverse complement strand
TCCTTTCCTTCGTCCCATCTGTTCTTTGTTTTTGAACAGATTTCCTTCATGACTCTTAGTTTATATTCCCACCCTCGGGTTCTTACACCAGTGATATAATACGTTGCCTGCACATGTATCGCTGATTTATTTCACTTATGAGTATGGACTCCAGTTTTGTCCACTTGCCTACAAAGTTCCCAAAACTGTCTTTCTTTATTAGTACTCTCCCCAGTTCCTAAGGTGTCAGCATCCTGGAGAAACCCTTCCTATGTTTACCATGTCTTCCACCTTGTGGATACACCCTGAGGTGCGCCTCGAGTAAAGCTGGAGCTTGTTCCCAGCAATATCCACCCCATCCTCACCGTCCTGACCTTCCCAACATTTCTGAGAGACCTAAGTCTTTGACTTATTCCTTTCAGTCTAATGTTGCTTGAGAGTACAAGGTGGAATGACACCTGATAAAAACTGAACCCTCTGCCTGTTAAATTTGATTCTTTATCCTAAATCCTCAGTTGTTAACAGCTGTCCAATGGAACTGCACTTCTTCTGCATAGCAGAGTTTAAAGGCAGCCTCTACAGTATTCCTGCCATCCGACCAAGCCCCATAGATTGCAACCCAGACATTCCTGGTTTTCCCCCCGGCAGCACACGTAGCTATGCTCTTTGCAGGCACAAGTACGCTGTCTGCAAATATTGAAACTTGCAAAATTTCATATTTCAGGACTTACTTTGCTACTGGGTAAATATATTGTTAAATAATGGATAAATATGACATTTTAGTGCTTTAAATGTTATTACTGACTGCCATATGATTTTTGATGTATTTCTTTAGGGTCTGGTCTAGCCTTTAATTTCAGAGTTCTGCCCACTACTATGGTAATCATGAGAAAGACATACTATATCAACCGTTGGCAATATGTGATAAAACAGGAATCCTCCGAGGTACACAGCGATCTGTTCCCTAAACACTTCTGTCAGCTCCTCACACTTTTAAGCCTCCAGTTGTTGTATGACCTTCCATTTCCACTCATACATCTTCTCCAAAGAGAAATAAAAACAGAAGTCCACAAAATTTGGTCACAAGTATTCATAACATTATTTCCAAAAATCAGTAAGTGAAAGCAACCCAAGTGATCACAACAGACAAGCAAATCAATGAAATTAAGCCTGTGCATGCAACTAAATATTACTTGGCAAGAAAAAGAATAAAATAATGATTCATACTGAAACAGTGATGAAACCTGAAACACCATCAGTAAAAGAAGCCATTCATAAAAGACTATGTGAATTAGTCAGACTGAGAGTATCTACAGAGGTAGAAGGAATATCAATAGTTTTCTAGGGCTGTGGGGTTTGGGCAAAATGAGGAGTGACTATTAAAGGACAAAGAGTTTCTTTCTCAGAAAACAAAAGGGCTGCAAAATCAGATTGTAATGGAGGCTTGCACAGCACTGAGAATACAGTACAACACCTGAACTGCATTCTTTGGGTGATCATGCGAACTACACCTCAGGAGGTTACTTCTTAGAAATGTTGCCTTACAATGCA
The DNA here is from genome assembly GCA_004027595.1 of Dinomys branickii. Classification (NCBI taxonomy): domain Eukaryota; kingdom Metazoa; phylum Chordata; class Mammalia; order Rodentia; family Dinomyidae; genus Dinomys; species Dinomys branickii. Next base: position 25,072 of record PVLD010023855.1, on the reverse strand, counting down.
CAGCAACATAAGACTTAGACATGCAAAAACTATAGAGATGGTCACATGGGACTGACTTTTTATGAATATGGAAAATGAGTGAACTGGTTGCATACTACTGTGTAACCAATCACCTCAGCAATGACTGTCTTAAAAGCACTGCTTTTTAACTGGGCCATCCACGTCCAAATTTCAACGGGACCGCGCATCTCACTTCACACATCGCCTGGGGCCTGGGCCCCATGGAGAATGACTCACTGGGATGGCGCAAGAGTTCGGGGTGGTGGCAGCTGGGAACTCAGGTGCTGCTCTGTGCTGGAGATGATGCCTATCCACGCAGCTCCTGGTAAGGGGCTGGACTCCTGTGCTCCATCTGGGTGATCTCTAAGCATGAGCTTCTCAGAAGCGCCAGGTAGGAGGCTCATTACCTCCTTGCTTCAGTAAAATGCTGTTGCTTCCACCCTGGCCCCAAGCCTATCTGAAGAGAAGCAGGAGGAATACAGAGCACATCTGTCAGCAGCAAAGTTTTAGGTTTAAACGCTAAGAAGAGATGAGTGCTGGGAAATAACACTTCGGCCACTGTGAACCAACACAATTGGCCACGCTGACTGAGTCTCAGGGTGAACACCTTGTCAAAGTTCACCTATTCACTTCACCATATAGCAATGCTCTTACCACAGGGTCAACATTTCTAAGAAAAACAAGCTATTCGCTTCTCATGTTGACATAAGAAAAGTTGATTAGTATTTTACATTTTACTTAAATGGCTTTTGATAACCCTGTATGACTTTGTGGAATTATCTCCTTAGGAACGCTGAAAAATTAACTCTCCAAGAGAGTCAGGGATATTATAAGTGATTTGCTACAATAGTGCTAAGTTTTCAGCAGAAATCCTTATGGTGTGTTTTATGAATATTCTATTTCCATTAATCGAGCGTGAAGACTAGAATTACTCCAATACAAAGCCACAAAGATGTAAGCTTTCTGTAAGATCCAGTGTCACCCATATATATGCATAAAATATACCTTGTGTTAAAATATAAAAATGTCAACCATAAAAATAGCCCACATGTGCTGGGGATGTAGCTCACTGGCACAGTGCTGGCCTAGCAATTACAAGGTCCTGAGTTCAATTCTCAGTACCCAAAAAAAAAGCCCACATGTATACAACATATAAACTATACTCCCATTAAACAAAAATATAAATAAATAGGAAACAGAAGAAAATTACTTTAACAACTTTGATAATTAGGACATTTTCTGTAACAATGCTGCAAATTTCATCAAGCATAAATATGTGAAAAAAACTCCCCAAACATAAAAGCAACTGCGGACAAATATTTAAGACATCTAACCAGAATGCCCTGAGACGCAGAAAGAGTGTCTTTTTCAAAGAACAGTTCGAAATGTTTGAGATATTCATCAAATATGATAAACTTGGCATAATTGAGTATAAACAAAAATAACAGCATATTTGTGTGTTTGATATGTGAAGTTGCTAACTGATAACCAATGTAGTGGTATTTTTTGTTTTAATGCAAACAAAGCACACAGTCTTGTTTGAGGGGAAAAACGTATCTGTATTTCATCAATGAAGAATATGTTTAAGTTAATAAGCCTTATTTTAACTTGAGGACACATCTCATTCCAATTAAATGGGTTCCAATTGAGGTTATTGATAGAGGAAATGGCAGTTTGGGGGCCTGGAATGTATCAAGTAAAGGAGCTGACTCTGAAATAGTATGCAGGCAGCCTCAATTGTGGACCTGTACCCAGGAGATCACAAAGACAAGGGGAAAGGACATGATGGGCACAACAATCTATAGAAGACTCCAGCTAATCTAAGGGTATCTATCACAGGTCAGTAGAGCATTACTCCTGAGCTCACACAGAGCAGGGAAAGAGTAAGTTTATTCCTGAAGTCACGCCCTCAGTACAAACTCGCCTAATCCATCCTCCACGGCCAGCATTGCTTTGGAGCTGGAAATGCACCAGGAAAATGGGTAAACATGGCCAAACCCTCTTCCATAAATTAACTAACAAGCTTAGGCATCCATCAGAAAAAAAATACTACCATCATTCTTAATTGTTCTTGTTACCAGTGATGTGTGTCTAGTACTACAATGTGTCATTCATGTAAAATTAATGGATAATAAGGTAGGAAAAGCGTTCAACACCAGTCTTGCATACAACCCAGAAAAGCTCCCAGCATGGCCATTCCTTATGTGGACTCTCCATGGAGATGGCGTCCTCCCTTCACTGCAGCAGGGCAGAGCCACTTCTTGGAGAACACTGCAAGGAGGGCGAAGGTGCTGCTCCCAATAAGAGCAGAGCTCCCCAAAGAGGGAATATTTACAGTCCAGATTATTAATTTTAAAAGTAAATTGCCTATGGCACTTGACAGGAGGTCGATAGCAGGCAATTTCAGGTCTCTGACAAGTACTGGGAGTGTGCGGTGTAATTTATTAAAAGTGTTTGCTTTGGCTAATAGGTGGGCTGAGGTCAAGTTGACTTTTTGTTGGGGTGGAGGCCTTTTCCTCTTTTGTGGATGTGCTGGGTTTAGATGTGAGCAAACAGGGCTAGGATGGCACCTAAAATGCTTCAAAAGAGTTACACACCTTTGGTTAATGTCCCAGGGTTCTGCTGCCCAGAATAGATGTGACAGCAGAGTCAAGGCTGTACGTGAACCAGTCTGTGGTTGCCTAAATCTATGGAATAACCTCAAACTGACTTTGATGTTGTTGTAATTTTTAATTTAAGTACAGCTGCTTCATCCAGAGGAACTTCCAGGATGTGAAAGCTGCAAAACACATCCCACATGACTAACGATTGACAGTGAGTAGCGCTACCTGGTATTGTCTACTTAAGTGCTGAAGATCACCTTCAAAAGTGATTTTTGTTTTGCTCGTTGACATGGCATCATTTTTTCTCATAGTAATTAGGCAAGTGGCCCACTTCTTTCCTGAGGCCATGAGTAGAATGTGAAAGTCAGAATTTTTCACTGGTGAGAAGGGAGGACATGATCTTCTCTGCAGCACTGGGCTCATTCAGAGCACAGGGCACAAACTTGCACCTGCCTTTTATGGTGGCAGAAAGTGACAGCACTTGAATGTGATTGATGGGATGCCTGGGGCATGTTTACCTATGTCACTGCTGCATGCTAGAGGTGATGCCAGCCCAGGCACTGACTCCCAGCAACAGGAATGCTGGGCTAGAGCAGAACTGTGCTCCGCCCCAGGATTCCCTCAGGGTCACTTTGCTTCCACAGGCATCGTTAACCAACAGTGAGGTGCGGAAGTCCTTTAAATTTGTGCTTAGATTCTCATTAATGATTCCTGCAGATTCCTAAAACATATTGCAGGTCAAATTGATGTAAGATTTCTCCCATCCCTTTCCATAGTGAAAGAGACCATAAAGGCAAGGATGGAACCTATAGAAAAATGTCTCTCTTGGAGTGAATATTAGACAATACACTGCAAGTCAATTATTATATCTCAATTATGTCAGCACAGAACAGTAGAAAAGAAGCACTGGATTTAGAACAGAACCATCAAATTTCACATTTCTTTACTAATCTCCTATATAGGTTTTGGTAGATAATCAGTATTTACTGCTTCAATCTCAATTTTTTTGGTCATAAACAAAAAATACTGAAGAAAATAATCACTAAAGAAAACAGCCATTGTTTATTTATATAAATCATTAAATGTTTCACATATAAAATGTAACTATCAAGTATTCAATTTTTTAAAAAACTCAATATATGCCTTTTAAGGATTTATTTTGAGGTACTATTCGACAATGTGTCCTTGTTCTGTGGTAATTTCTGTGTTCATTTCGACTATTACTATCAACTTTTTATTTTAAATTAAAATGTTCCTAATTTTGAATAATTGGGCTCATTTTCCCTGAACGATGAAGGCCTTCCCCACTCGCTCTCTGAGATGCTCTGGTGGTTAATGTCCTGCTCTATGCAGACCAGGCACAAGGCATTGACTGTTACACTCCAAGAGCCCTTACTTGTTGCCTTGCCTAAGCTCTTTATCCGTAATTAATTATGACACATTTTCCCAGTGAGTCTGTGTCATTAAACTTTTCTTCCAAACTTTGCTCCAGGCAGCCTCTGTCAAAGCAGACCCAGTGATTTATGTACAAGGAAGAATGACATGTTATTTTATTTTCATGCTGAGAAAACTGAATCAACCTACAAGACCAAAAAAGGTAGTAAAAGTAAAATTATGACCTTAAAAAAATTACAGCGGCTCTATTATACACTTATTGGAAAAACATTTAAAATGATAGTCCATGTTATGAAAAACACTTCTGATATAATATTAAATGTATGAGGATGTATTGTTATAAAGCAAATAAATATTATGTCTAAATGCTCATATATGCATATAAAAATCCTTGAAGGAAATAGTTATTGCTAGCTCTGGGGGAAGTATATTCTCTAAAATTTTCACTTTTTTCCCTGTCTGATATTACAGCTTTTCCACAATGTTCATCTATTATCTGTATAATGAAAAATTCATAAAAATTACTAAAACATCACATTTAAAATATTCAATGCGATTTCACATATGAATATTTAACAGCAAATTCTAACGATGAATATGAAAGAAACATGAGAAGTGCTATAATGCCATGTTACAAAGCCCTACCTACTAAAGCCCGCCGTCTCCCCGGGCACACACAAACTTAGCCACTTCTTTCTCCCAGAATGGCTTCTGGTGCCCTTTCACCTGAAGGGAACACAGCAGAAGCCAATCAAAGCAATTAATTCTTAGAATGGATTTCAGGGCTTTTGAAAAGACGGATTGGTATACAAGTGGCCTGAGAAGAGTTGTATTCTAAAATTTTAAGTGAAAATTAGCCTTTAAGGTTCCAGGTTAAAAATAAACTTATAGAAAAGAATTTAATACATACAAGGCAGCAAGAAGTATGACCCAGGAAGAGAAAGGATGAATCCACGTTTCCAATGTTATTCGTCCACAAATGAGACTCTGCAGTAACTCCCAAGATAGTAATAGTTGTTTATTACCCATTTTCCCTTCATCTCTAGCTTTTTGTGATACATAAGATCAACAAGGAAATAAACTCACTTTGAACCCAGGATGACCTAGCAGCGTCACTCCAGGAGACCATCCCTTCATTTCACATCCAGAATTCCAGAACTCAACACTCGCCACCACCTCGACCATCACCATCATCCTCTGCCCGCCACATTCCTAAGACGTTTTTGGTGACTCGGAGGTGTCTCCTCTCTGCTGTTAAAGACCGGGACATGGTTGTTTGGATTCTGAGATAGGGACTTCAGGCCTCAATAAATACCTTGAAACAGACAATCCTACTAATAGACCTGATGCTCTTGCTATGAAAGTTAGGGAAAAATCATGCTCTTGTTTTACATTCTCAGTTCATACTTGGCTTGAAACAAGAAATAAAATTAGAAATTACCCATCAAACTATTTTCTTTTAATTTTTATTAAAAGTTTAAAAAGTTCAATCGGTAGCACTATAGTATGGGTAATTCTTGTCTTTTCTGACTAAATGAATCTAAAGTTCACCCGTCTTTCAGATAAGCCTTTACCTTCTTGACCTTTCTCAAAGGTGTTTTAATTTCTTTTTCTTCATGGATGATAATTCTATCATTACTTTCCTATAATCCTTTTTGAAAATACTGTTTGGAAGGTGATTAATATTTATAGGTCATACTCTACATTGTGTTATCAGAAACTGTTGTTGCATGATATAGTAACATAAATAATGTTGAAAGAATTTTCAAAGGCATATAGCACTACAAGAATACTAAATAAAGAGTTATGTTAGAGAATACTCCTTCCAAATAGGGTTCTTGTTATACAGAGCTAAAACATTTTACACTTACAAACACAGAAATTAAATATAAAAGAAGATGTGTTATCATAGGTATCAATATAGAAGCTGTCTTTAGATTTTACATAAGATGAATTTTTAAAAAATCTTTTTCAGTGCCTCTGTATAACCTAACACCTATAAAGAATTTCATACATTGGACTTCCCTGTGATGGAAATGCCTTTATTTGAGCAAGCATAGGGTCCTGAGTTTGATCCCCAGTACTGCAAAAAAAAAAAAAAAAAAGGAAATGCCTTTATTTTGACTTTTATTTTTACATTAAATAGAATAGCACACATGACTAAAAACAAACTAACAATTTTTCTTACTATCCAGACATCACTGAAACCCTTAATAACATTACTTACAAACTTTTCTATAATCAAGGATATCATTTACAATGCTTATTGAATTTTAAGAACAAGAAAAATTAATGTAGTGATAAAGCACCCAGGATTATAAATGTTCACAATTCTAAGAAGTGATTTTTTTCCACATAAATCATTTTATTCTCCCAAATGCTTTACTGATGTTTGTCTTAGGTTTTTAACCCCAGGGTTAAGTACCTGAAAGTTACCCCAAAGCTAAGAATCACCTGTGTATGTTTGGTTCTATGTGCGCAGAAACTTAATAAACACTATGGAATAAATTTAACACAACGGCACATCTGCATAGACTGCGATGTATCTAGACATTTTCTATGTAATCTATTCATTATTACAGGTACTTGGATGGTAGAATTATTTTTAACACATATCTATCTGAACTGTGATACCTTACAAGTTTCAATAAACTGAAGATTCTAGAAATGCCCCACTAATTTCTGTAGCTTATAGGAATCCCTTCTGGATTGTAACTTTTGGAAGCATGTCATCACCAGACAAAGCACAGGTCAACTGAAAGGCAAGAAATACTGTTTTGAAACAACACTGTTAGGACCCTTATGGTTTTCCCTGGGGCAAAGTAAGTAATACTCTGGTTCAAGAGCAGTGTTATATAGTGTGACTGGCTATAAATTATATCGTAAGAGAATAGGTTAACATTATACTTCGAATTTTAAAAAAATGAATGCGCACAAATGAAGATTAGGACCAGTGCCCCTGGGCAAACTGTAAGAAAAGTGTCTCCCTTTCCTACAGGCAGGAAGCAAATGCCACCCTCCCATCTGCCAGTCAGTGGTTAGAGCTCGCTCCCGCTTTCTCCTTCTCCTGCTCATGTTCCCACCCTCAAGCTGCCATCAGAGGGGACCCGGACAGTGTGCTCTCTCTCTTTGTTGTTATTTCCTCAATTCACAGAGTCTCAACGTAAGTGATAAGACCATCAGTAATTACTTTCCAGGCCTGATTTAAGGTGCCTAGTGTGCAAGCTTGCACCATCCATCTTCATTCTCACTGGATGGATGTGCTGTCCCTGCCAACTCTCCTGTCATTTAGCTCCATGCTGATTCTAAGACCCAGTATTCTAGTTACTCCCTTGTCCCCGTCACTCTAGTATGTCTCTATTTTACATCCTGGCTCAGATCAGTTCTTCACAAACTGCAGAGGCTTGAACGCAAACACACTGACTGGGCCCACATGATACTACACAAGAAAATCACCATCCATCCTCGAGGAGCCCAGCCTGCCTGCCTGGATATCCTGTGCTTGGTCTCGGTCCTGCCTGAAGGCACAAGCTGTCCTCATTCCACCTGTGCACTGGACGCCTTCCATCTTCATCTCCTCAGTGACCTTCCCCCTTAAACTGTCCTCTCTCTCTTATATACCATTAGTGCTTCATTCCATGGGTCACTGTCATCATCACATGTCTACCTTCCATGGTCAAAAGGAATCTTCTGACCCTCCTCACCCCTTCCGCCACTGGTTTCTCGCTACAATGAATATGGATCAATGGCCTCCACTGTGTATCCAGATATGCAACTGAATCATATATGCCCAACCCTCATCTCCCCCTCCTTTTTGGACAAGGGACACTCAATTTTAGAGGAAGACATAGGGATTAGGTGCTCTCTGTTCAAACCCTACGTGATGAGAGACTTTGAAACTGTTGTAAATGAGACAGGTATATGTGAAATAGAGAAACTTACCCATGGAATGTAGCATACATCATAGCTCTACTTATGTTAACAGGAAACAGTAAAATCCACCAGTTAAAAAACAGTCAAGGCAGGGAATTAGAACAAAGAAAGAAATCAATGAACATCTTTGTGGTAACCAATATCTGATGGCTGTGTTCAACTACTCAGTTTACAAATATTTCTGTCATGCCATGAAGGGGCTTAGGAGGCATTTCATGACTTAAGGCCATGATAGTGAACATTTTAGAGCTTTTAGTGATATAAAAAGCCCAATGTGCCATGTGTTCCATAGGTTTGCCACCACTGGCTTAAGGTGTATCACAAATTAAGTTTCAGTGTATAGCCATTGATGAGTTTTCCGCCTTAATAAAAGTTCTGCTAAATCATCATGGCAGCAAGCCAATATGGCACGGCCCACTGGTGGCCATGTGGCAGGCTCCGCCTTCCTCCTCCCCAGTCATATTACAACTTCCTACTTCCTTTATTTTTTACAATATCCTGTTTCCCTCTTCCTGCCCCCATCCAATCACTGTCTGCGAAGTCACACAGATTATCCCCCAAACCCCATACCCATCTTAGCCCTATATAGTCCTTGTTCCCCTGGCCAGGCCCTCAGAAGCTCCATGTCCCTCCTTTCTGCTGTGCTCTTCTTTGTCTGCAATAAAGGCATTTCTTTATTTTCTCTATTTCTATCTGCACAAAAAGACCTAACAGTCATGAGCTACACTTTACTTCTACAGGGCTAACATCCTGTCGAAGAAACTGTGTCCTTAGTCTCATTAACAATTTATTCTGAGGAACACTATCAGATTGAGTTTTCTTTATATGTGTATCACTCTTGATTATAGACCTGCCTACATTAGATGCTCCATTTATTTACTGAATAATATATCTTATTATTCCACAGCTCAGAATATATTTATGCTACTCAAAAGAATTACTTTCTTTTGACTTCTACGAAGGTAGGACTAAAGTAGAACATAGCTGACAATGTAAAATTTTCTACTAAAATTAATAAATAGAACTTTTATTTATGATATTTTACCCTAAATTAATAAATGAAACTTCTACTAATAAAAACTAGTTCTAACACGTATCTAAAGAGAGCAACGAAATGGCTATGTTTTAAGTGGATAGATTTACAGACATATTGTGCATGTAATTATTAAGAGTCATAGATGTCATCAGCTGTCAAAGATTGACTTAATCTCTGCTATTATTTCACAAAAACATCTTGGACTTAGCTTCAACTCCACAGATAAGAGTCTATCTCTAAGCAAACCATAAAAAGGAAGCAAACCTTAAGATGACTTAGGACAAAAAGCCGCAGTGTAGGAGAAGACTCTCTGTATCCAGACACCTCCAGAAAGTCTATGGCCCTGGCTACCAGGGATCCCCAGTCCCACATGTGCAGGCACTGTGCATGGGACCTGACTCTGAGTCTTGAGTTCAGTACTTCAGGTTGTTCTATTTCAAGTTCCAAGGACAGATTTTCATTCTTTTTCAACTTAGTTTTCTGCCACCAAGGATCTCAGTGTTGAGGGCCCAAGACAAATAATGAAATTCTTGATTACTTAGAAAAAACCTTTCTCAAGTTCCTAATAAAATCTCATCAATAACTGGTAATTATTGATGGCAATTATTGGTAATTATTGGTAATTATTGCGGCTAATTCTGAGTTTGGGGAGGAGTTCATGCTTAATAGGCATGAAGGTCCACATTCATTCCAGCGCTGCAGCCACCCCCCAAAAACAGAAAGGAAAAATAATTTTAATTTTTTGTTTTATTTTAAAGAGAATAAAAACTAAAAAAGAATTAAAAGCAATACAGAATTTCAAAACAGAATGACAGAAAATCAACAGTGGTTGTTATCTCAGCCCAGAAAGAATGGCTATGGTCAAGAAACCAACCAATAACAAATGCTGGAGGGGCTGTGAGGTAAAAGGAACCCTTCTCCACTGCTTGTGGGAGTGTAGTCTGGTGTACCCACTAGAAATCAGTGTGGAGAGCCTCAAAAAACTAGGATTAAAGGGCCCATTCAACCCAGCTATTCCCCTTCTGGGTATTTTCCCAGAAGAATGGAAAACATCATACCACAGTGAAGCAGTGCAATTTGTCATAGGAAAATAAAATTTGAAAAGCCGTTTTATTTTCAGTAACAAAGTTTTGCCTCAAGCACTGCCTCTCAGCTTCCAACATTCAAACACCACTATCGCACCTACTAAAGAAGTAACCTCTGCTACCTGAACTCAGTATTTCCTCCAACCCCTCCTCTGATTCTCTTCTTTATCTTGGCCGAGCTCAGCACATGCCAAAAACTACCTAAGAGGAACAATCAAGGTTAAGTTTGCTTTTTGTTTGCTAATTTTTCTAGATGACCATAAACACCTACAAAAACCCCAGCAAATATGCTATCTTGTTTTAACAGCACTGTGTAATAACATTCTACATCATTCCTTCTCTAAAAGTCTCATGGTGTTTACCAAATGTTACACAGACAGTCTGTAACACATTTTTATTATTAACTACATAAATATTTTACAGAATGGTTTTTATAATTTCTTATCTCTTCATGAAGAAATACTTCTCCTTTTCATTACTATCCCAGTAAGTGTTGTAATAAGTGCCCCTCATTTCTTTAGAACATGTTTCTGAGTGTAACCAGATCAATGGACATGATTAGACATCTCAAACGTTCATGTACAGGAAAGATGATCTGGCCAAAGGTGAAAACACTGTAATAGTGATGGGAATGTGGCTCACTGGTGCCATGTGAGAACCTTAGCTCAACCCCAGGAATGAGAAAGGAAAGAGAAGAAGAAGAGGTAGGGGAAAGGGACAGGGAGAGGAAGAGGAGAAAAATATTACAGCCCTTCCCATTCTCATTGGAAATGGAGAAGAACATTGATTTCCCCGAACATTAACCATGAGCTATCATACAGTATGCGTTTTTTTTTTCTGATTTTCATCTACTTGGTATACAAAAAAGAAATTTTATTTCCATGTAAATTTTAATCTCTACAATGAATACATTTAAGTGAAAAATACTTCCATAAAATCATAGTTTGTTTGTACTTCTGTGAATTCCCTGTACATATCCTGTGCCTAGTTTTCTGAATCAGCATTATAAACAAACGCTTTTATCAATTTTGTTAACACTGTTAGATATGTGGGATGTATTTTGACTTAGCTTATCTCTTTACTTTTTTGTGTCTAATTTTGTTTCACAATTAAAATGTTAGTTTTCACACTAAAAATGTATCTCCCATTTTACATTGAATTCTGAGTGCCCCATCATTTTTTTTGGGGGGGGAACCCAGAATTGTGAGGACTTTGTGTTTGCCAGGCAGGTGCTGTGCCACTGAACTATGTCCTAGGCCACCTTTCATAAAGTCCCCCTCACCATTAGTATGTGGGTATTTTCATAATGTTTCTCCAAACATGCTTACCAATTCCCTTTTTAAGTCCCATTGGTTTGCGTTTGAGATGTATTTTGTACATGTTGTGAGTTAACAACTTTTTAATTTTCTTCCAGATGCTGACTTAGGTAGAGGTTAAACCATCAGTACCAAAACACTCACAAAGGAATTAGTGCTAATGTTCTATAGCCTGAAGTAATAGCTAAACTGTATAAAAATGTATTATACATTTCAAAATAATGAGAAGACTGACGGCACCCAATACATATGTATGATAATGGATATGCAAATGCTAATCACCCTGATTTTTACCGTTATACATTATATAATACATATTTCACATTGTAATGCTGTACCCCATAAATAAGTTCAAATGTCAATTAAAAATGCTTTTTGTGTCACTTATAATAGTAAACATTTGAGAAGTATATTGTTAGCTTAGTGAACAACCAGAGCGTGCTATGAAAAACTGGGGTGGGTGACTAGGTAACAACTGCATGGTGATATATGCAGACTTTTGGAGGCCAAAATATTTTTATGAGGCATATTCTGTACTAGGCTCATGAATGTTAATAGTAGCTGAAGATTAAACTTAAAATTCTCTCGCAAATGAACAGCAACTTAAAAAACCAATTGGGGCCTTCTTTTAATTAAAAAAAAATGAAGTATAGGGAAACTGATTTATTTTTCACATATGCTCAGAAGAAAATTATAATATCTTGGCCACTTAGCTTTTTAAAGTCATCTACTCCTTTTTATATAAAAGAAGCATGAGCTTCAGCAAATAATTCCTTTAAAATTCTCAGATTTAATTTTTACTTGCTTGTCCATTTTTAATGGCAAAGTAGTGCTGAAGACAACATCAAACTTCAAATTAATTTAAGAAGGAAAGTTCTCGAAAGTACCCTTCTGGATCTATTCCAGAAAAGCTGGGAAAACCATTTTACCTTGACTTAATGTGATATTCAGTTGCTGTCACTAATGTGATATTCAGTTGCTGTCAATATACACTAATTTTTTAGCCTCCTGGATATATGCAGGCAACTTATCTGACTTCATATTTTCTAAAGAATATCTACCTAGCTTCATACATTTAAAAACATCATCACATCACCAATAATCTACTAAAACTTCACTTATGAGGAATTTTTCACTCGACAGAATATTTTTTTCAAAGAAAGCCACCTAAATCAAGAGCAATATCATGAAGTCAAGGTAACTGTAACCATTTTTAAATATTATTTGTATAATGAATACCAACATTTTTCTAGAAAATTATTATATTCTTCTATCAATTTAATCATAATTATTCATCTGTAAAGGAAATATTTTAAACTTCCTCATACACAAGTCATGAAAATGGAATATTTCTACCTGTTCTTTGACTGAGGCAAGGATGGCAGAGGTGGTTTCTGTTTCAGAGCCATCCCCATTGGAGGTGTTTAAGCCAGGGCTCAGAGAGCTGGTCTTCTCGGAGGCCGACGGAGGCTGGTCTGGGACAGGCATTGCTCCTAAAATAAAAGAGGACAGGCTCAATGCAAGTGGATGCTGCCATCACAGACAAACTACCAAACACCCTTAAGGAAGACACGCTGGAAAGATGGGCGTTATGAACTGTGAAGAGAGGATAGGACTGAATTCTAGAAGTGGAAAAATAGAGAGAGAGAATATTTTCCCCTCATATCACACACAACCAAATCTGAGACGGCACTCTCACCTCTGTGCTTCCTCTTTGAGATAAATTGGAGGAACAATGAGAATGAAATGATATGCAAGAGTAAAGAGATAAAGAAGTACCGGGTCTGAGAAGCTAGTCCACCTCCATATTTGTATTTATTTTAGGTAAATTTATTGTCTTGTCATTTCTGATTTAAAAGAAAATATTTAAATTAGATACTTGTCTTTGTAAGGAAGTATATGATGTCACAACCAATAGTTTACCAATAACTAATGAGATTTCTGAATTAATGTGAGAGGCTTAATTGGTACTGTAAAATACAGTAAAATAACTAGTCCACCCCGCAAATAGTTATCGAGTTCTTTGTCTGTGACAATCAGTAAAATCAACAATAATAACTAAAACAGTCTTAAAATGGCAAAGGCTCATTTTCCACCATTTATTTTGTTAGACTTTACCTAAAAAAAAAAGCAGAAAGCACATACTGTATTATCCCCAGTACATAAATGGACACGAGTGTACAGCTACAACACAAACTTCCCAAGTTGCTCTGCTGTGTTGTAATGTCTTTCTTACTCAAAGGAGACTGCTGTGACCTGAACGTTCATGCCGGTCCAATTCCTGCAGGGTGATCTTAACCACCCAGGGTGTGTGGGTGTTGGGGGTGGGGCCACTGGGTGGTGATCAGGTCACAAGGGACAGTGGTTATAACTGGGATGGTGCTCTCATAAAGGAGACCAGGGAGAGACCTTCCATTTTTGAGGACACCATCGGAAAGCACCTTTTGTAAACCAGGAAGCAGGTCTTACAGCAATCTGTCACAGGACTTTGTCATTTCTGACTTAAAAGAAAATCTACTAGATACTCCTCTTTGTAAGGAAGTTATATGATGTCATGGTCAATAATTTACCAAGAACTAATGACATTTCAGAATTAACATGAGAAGCTTAATTGGTACTGACAAATACAATAAAATGACCAGTCCATCCTACAAACATTTACCTTCTTACATATTTATGATCCTCACCGAACCTGGCAGTGCCTCACCTTGGACTTCTCAGCCTTCCAAACTAAGATATGTAAGTCTGAGTGAATCAAGTCCTTTGCTACCTATGTCATTTAGCAATGACCACCAGAGTAAGCAGTAGTTAACTGAGGGCCATTTTACTGAGGCATCGTGGAACACAGTCTCAATAAAAGCCTGAGAACAAAACAGAAAAAAGTTATTTTCACGCCTAAAGCTACTACTTTACAGGTCTACCTAGGAACCTCTGTAAAGACTAAAAGATATTTCCTTTTTGATTATGTGAGCTTTGCGGGTTTTTAAACATGTGACAGAATTCTGCAAGAAGCTGTCGCCCTATGTTAATAGTCATTTAGTTAAACAGTATCATTTAGAGGTAAGGATATGAAAACATAAAGAAGCTCAATTACACTATTTACTTAAAATGCATAAGCAAAAGCTGTCATTCGAGTTTTCCATTCAATATTCCAACTAACTTTTGATTTGTTTTTATTGTTTAAAGTAGGATATTTATACCACCACAGGGGTTTAGAATAACATTGGGACAAATGAATCTGTTACAAACAGATTACTTTAGCGTGTCTGAGAAAATAAGAAAACAATTTAAGCAAACAGTAAGGATCAAATTAAATACAATTTGCCAAAAATGTTCGAAGTATTGAAGGGATGGAAACCAGCAGGACGGAAGACAGAGATTGACGCTGGTGGGCTTGGGAGACCATGGCCAAGTGTATGACGCATTTTCCTTGCTCTCCTATGTGGCTTCTCATTTGATCAAGCCTCTTTAGTTGTGCAGAAGGTAGACACACAGCTCAACACCTACTGTCCCTGGTACAGTGGATGAGACCTGTGATGGCATATTTAAGAGACATTTGAGAGATGAAAGGGACACAGGCAAAAAAAAAAAAAAAAAAGCAATAGTCCAGCTGTGTGCACACAGTCAACTCCATCACTGAGATCTACCAAAGCTCATTTCTCCGTCCATACGCATCTCCGTGGCCTCTGGCAGGGACCCTACCCAGGAGCACCTTATCCAAGACTGAGTATTACATGCCTACACTGTTATACTAATGTTTGTTCTCTGAATTTTATTCAGCCCATATTAATTCAGGTTCGGGGTCAGTACAGTATTATCATCCACCTATTGCGTGACTAACAAATTGTCTACGGTTTCAGAGTTACAAAGTAACGTAAGTGGGTCGGAACTCAAGTTTTCTACTTCATTAGTCCCCATGTTAGTGTCATTTGATGTGGCAGCCTATTTCTCATAACCTGTATGGCCTCCTAAGTGACAGTCCCCCAACTAATTTTTATAAAGGAGCCCTTTTAAAAGTTTGACAGTGACCTGTCATAATAAAATATGGGCCTAAAGAAGAATTGAACCACTGTTTCTCTTTAGGCACTTCACAAATTTGACCAAAAAAGTGTCAGGAAGATTTAGGCCTGCTTATCTACCAATTCTCCACGTCCCCCATTAGCAAGAGCAGAAAGCAAGTGAAATCCCCAAGGCTAGTCCCAACCCACAGAGGAACAGCCATCGAAGACAATACCCAGGCCTGAATGCAGATGAGTTGTAGTAATTTCCATGCTTTATAATTTTTTAAATCCAGATTTAATTCAACAGCTTTTCATCACTGTGTCTGTACAGCAAAGATGTCACCTTCCAATTTCTTCTTAGCTCACAACATGCAGAAAAGACAGAGGAAATGTGCCACAGACCTGCCACATCTAAGCCCTGCACTGCCTCAGGTTAAGGGTAAAACATTTTAAACTTCCAGACTTTGGGGTAATGTGGCCAAGCGCGTTTGCCTCAATAAGAGCTAAATCCCTAAAACATTAGTATTTAGTCTGAGCAAAGCTCAGGAGAGCTGGAAAACACAGAGGAATAAACAAAGGAAGGAAGGAAGAGCAATCATCAGTATTTTGCAATCCCACAGAAGTGTATTTCCTTTGACTGGGATTTGGGTAATTTATTTTTTCTGATGTAACTTATTCTATATAATCATTTTACATAAAAAAGAACTAATTTAATACTCTTGAAAAAATTTTTTCAGTACTCAGCGCCATCTCCTGAACAGTTATTTTCCCATATCAATAGAAAGTATTCTATAATTTAACTGTATAATGAACACTTAGTATTCAATAGTCTGTATGGATCAACATTTGCCTACTTATTTGAAATTTTGATACCATTCTCTCATTTGACATTTTCAGTAGACAAATTTCTAGATGCATAATAAACAGAATGAGAATACATGCATTTTTCAGACATCTGATAGCCAAGTTATCCTGTGGCAAAGCGGGTCCAACATATCTGCCCATCAGGGCATCAGGAGAACGTCGCCATCCCGCTCTGCTGTAACAGGGGCCTTTGCCATTCTCTCAGCTGTATTTCCTTACGCTCTGATCAATATGATACACAAAAATGCCTCTTTGATTTTGCTTTATTAGTGTAGTGGACACCTCTAATAGGTTTGTTCCTTTTTATATAATATTCTTCATGTAACCACAGAAGGTGGTTACATGTCTATGCAAGACATCTTTTTATACATAATAGAATTAAAATCTGCAAATACCCCGGGGGCAGTGGTAGACAGACCCATTTTCCACATGAGGTAAAGGGAGAGTAGTGACAGAAGATCGCCCTGGATTTGAGGTGGGTCCATTCTAGCAGAATTTGGCACTAACAGCTACCATGTCTATAAAATAATAAATCCCAGCTCCTTTGGGCCAAGTTACACCACCCAATGTCCACATGTGCATGAGCAGCGGTGCACAGTGAATCATGTTCCCCTCAGATTTGTAAATGGAATTCAGCACTAATTCCCAGTGTTACCTCGAGTTGGGGCCTCTAAGGCGGGAGTTAACATGAAATAGGTCATCAGGCAAGAAAAAGACACAGCCTAGATCTCTCTCCCTCTGTACAGAGAGCCAATGACAGCCCTTGCAGAGACACATCCAGAAAGCAGCCACACATGAGGAAAACCAGTCTCATGGCACCTGGATTTAGGACTGCTAATCATCAAAACAGTGGGGAAATAATTTCCGTGGTTAAAGTCTCCCAGTCTGTGGTATTTTTAAAATGACATCCTGAGCAGACTAATACAAGAAGGGTTTAATTATTTTCAGGTTTTTGTCCTAAATTCTTCTGGAGCCAGGGGTGGGTAAAGAAGTGTCTGGACATGGAAGTGGCATTTGTACAGCTCTTTCTTGATACCTTCATCTACAGAGAATTATACTCAGAGGAGAGACATGCCCCACCCATCCTCGGCTTCCAATAAGCACATCTGGGTAAATCAAACCTTATGAAAGGTTGTGTCCCACTGGTGTAAAATACGCCTGGAGAAACAATAACCAAAATAACCCTCCCAAACATCCATAATACAAATGAAGTAATCAGAAATATAGAAAAGTCAGGGTGACAGTACCAGGAAATTATTTTGAAATTTACTTTGAACTCCTATATACAAATATAGTAAGTTTTTGTGATATCCAGAAGAATATTCTAATATTCTATTCTTTCCCAAACAAGGGGCAATATATTATGCATAAGAACCCTATAACCCATTCTGCAGTGTGGAAGGCTAAACTCTCTTGCTCTCAACTGAGGGATCGTATTGAATGTCATAGTTTATTGACACTTGCCATATCAAAGAAAAAAGCAACATTTTTGTGTTAGTTTGAAATAGTGAAACTTGTTTCCTCTTTAGCCATTTCTGCCCAGCAACGGATGACTCTGGCTATTGTCTACAAAATAACTGATGCTCTCAGTGCCACATAACTATCCAGCTAAGCAACCCACCTGGCAATCTCATATGCCAGCTACTTGAGCCGCGTTTCTCCAATTCAGTAAGACGCTCCTGTGGACACTGTATGGTCTTGGCGTCTCCTGATCACCTCACCCGCTTTCTGTGACTCCTCGTCTCTTACGCTGTCACTCACCACACACTGTCCATCCCAGGAGCATCCCGCTCTGACATCAGAGACCTGCTTCTCCCCACACCCACCCGCAAAGTCTTCAAATTCCTCCCATGCTGCTTCACTCAACAGACGTTTCACTAGTTAGACTTGCACTGTCCAGGATGGAAGTTTCTGGCCACCAGTGGTCCCCTATACTGTAACTGAGCATTAACACTAAACGTCCGCTCCTTAGTCACACTATTCACATCTGAGGGGCTTAGTAGCACTCTGGGCACTGCCTCCTGCGTTTGGATGGGGAACAGTAGAAGTCTTCTGTCACTGTCCACAGTTCCACTGATAGTCCCTATATATAACCAACACTCAACTCTTTGATGGAACCTTTATCTGAAGCTTTAATCCCAGGCAGTGAGGCTTTGAGAGGAGGTCAGATGATAAATACAATTCAAAGGTGGAACTTTCACGGTTGCTGGGAAACTATGGGGTATGTGAGACGGGGCAGGCCACGTGGTTCCAATGAGGTTTTCTGAGCAGCTGTCCATCCGGTAAGATGTTCAGATGGCCAGTGGAACAGATTTCTGGCTGGGAAAGACTGTGACTATAAATTTCAACTCCACTCATTTTTATATGTTAGTCAGCTTGCTGTCAAAATATTTGATATCTTATAAGACAACCAGGCAGTGGAAGTCAGTTCCAGAGGTTCCAGGCCAAGTTGGACCCATTGTTCTTAGGCCTCTAGTGTCAAATGATAAAGGTGTTGGTACAAACTGCTGGTCTCATGAATCAGAAAGAAAAAGAGGAAGAGACAGATTTCAGGATTCAGTGGTTCCTGTCAAAGGCCCATCCTGGATGGCTGCCTTCTAGGCCCCACCCCTAAATATTCTACGACCTACCAAGATTGCCACCCTGGAAACCCAGGCTTTAACATACGCCCACCTGCAGGGCACTCAAGTTTCAAACTGTATCGGAGAATAGTCTTATCTACAAACCGCAGCCACAAATCCATCAGCTGTGCCTCTTCTTGCTGATAGTATCAGGACGGCTGAATATGCTACCCAGAATCCGTCACAGTCTGCTATGAATCAGGGACTATAAACAACGATTTCTAAACTTGTACTGTTAAGTCTTTCCCTCCCAATTTTCCTTTCCTTTGGGAAAATTCCATTTCTGGCCTTCCCTCTCTGCTTTGTTCCTGTGCTGGGCTTCAGGCTTTCACAGATTAAGCATTTTGCTCCTTCATGTCCTTCTTCTATGACTTCCTATCTTGGAGACAACCTGTGATGAACTGAATCCTCTGAAACCATAATCCAAATAAACCATTTCCTCTTTTAAATTATAGGAGTCATGCATTTCTTCAAGACTCCTGTGCTCCAAAACACAAGAATATTACCTGGCTTTTTGCTTAATTTCCAGTAGTAGGCATCACTTTCAAACTCTGTCATCAGTTTACACGAAGTTAATAATAAGCCTACAGAATGTTTCAATCTTGTCTCTTAAAATATACATGTAAATATAGTTTAATGATACAAAAATTTAGTATTTTATTTTTTATGTATTTTTCAGTTTTAAAGAGAATAAAAACAATAACAAAATAACAACACAGACAAAAACAAAGCAAAGCAAAAACATTAAAATATGATACAGGGTTTCAGAAAAAAGATAGGAATTAACAGTGGCTGTTATATTACACATTGTTATCTTCAATGAAGTTTGCTCAGATTTCCAGATGTAAAAATACAAGATTGATCAAACCATTAAAGAAAGTAAAAAATAATTTTTAAAAGCCTTAGAAATGGTACAGAGTTTCACTAGACAAGATGGCAGGAATTCACCAGTGGTTGTTATACTGCATACCATTGTCTTCAAATTAGCTGTTCAGGTGACCAGATATAAGTATGCCAAAGTGGTCAAAAAATTTAAGCACTAACTGTTCCTTTCAGTAGACCAATAGACATCAGCAGTATAATTATTCCAGCTATCCTTGTGTGTGTGTGTGTATAATATACATAAATTTCCCTTTCTTCTTTCTTTCTTTTTCCCTTTCCCTCATCCCAGTTGTTCCTTCCCTTTGAACAATTTCTTTCCCTTTCACAATATCTACAGTACCATTTGGGTTCTATTAAAATATTTTATTTGTATAATCTACTCCACAAGTCACATTTAAAAGACTACATAAGAATACATATAAACCTCCTTTTCTGTAATACCAGGATGTGACAAATGTATGGATTAGTGCAAATAAATGACATGCACATAAATGTTGAACACTTCCTGTATAAACATGGTGACCACCCAGATTGCAATTCTGTATTTGTAACTAATATGTCACTACTAGGAGAAAGCACAGCACTACTCTCACTTAGGTGTGCACTATACACCGAAAAATGTATCTACCCTCGCTTTCCACTTTTTAAAGAGAAATGTAAAGTTACTGTTTGTCATAACATAAACAATGTATTAATTAATCACTGTCAAAACTAAATGCAATTAGGACAGAAATTCAATATGTCTTGATTTATGTTCAGTTTCCCATGCCTGGCTCAATCTCTGACATACAGCATCCAGCTAATAAATATTTGTTGAGTTAATGTATAAACTATTAGAGTGAAATCAATAGTAGTTGCGTACTGAAGAACATAACATAAGCAAAATGTGCTTTGAATTAGGAATATTTTCCTGTATGGTATTTAATAACTTATTTAAACACAAGAAAGGTGCTTTTCAGAAATACGAGGACTAGTCTAAGGCTTTTGGTAATGATACACATTGGGGTTTGAGATTCTAAAGTACAACCATCAATTAAGCAAGGCTTCTGCAACTTGATACTTGCAACAAGCAATTTGCAAATGGAATCTGGCAAAATGTATGATATGCACCATGCAAGGACAGGAAGAAGAAGCACTGACCTATATTCAGGCCCTGCAACTACAAGGGCTCCAGCAGGCAAAGCCAAAGGTGAGAAATGGCCAGTTCTACCTGAGAAGCTGTGAGGAGGTGTTAGACACCACCATGGAGTCAGACTCACGACTGCCATTTGTTACAGCAGGGGATGCCATGGCAGGAGCATGGAGACCTGTGGGATCTGAATGGTGATTACTCCACAGGTCAAACAGAGGGATGACTGCTTGACCTCTGTGGTCATAGAAGCAGAAACAGTGAGAAGCTAAACACAGCTTGGCTGGTCTACAATCCCTTCTATGTCACTGCATGAACTATTAATCACTAAGGAGGATGGAACTAACCTTAACACCTCCAAAGACTGAAAGCTTCCCTCCCAGAATGAGTTTTCTTTGTGACATAAGGTATGTGGGATGGAAAAGATGGAATGGCAGTGTTCACACTGAGATACCCAGAAGCAGCCACTTTCGAGAAGAATGAGACCAGTGAAAAGAGGAGTTGCATTCCTGTGCTTACAGTCCTTGAGGATATCCCAGATGTTTTCCTTTTCCTGCAACATCATCTTGGGTATTTTCATCTAGTCTTTCAGACATTCTCTCAACAAGTTATCTTTTCGGGTATGTTATGTGTTCTGGATAAAGTGGCACTTCTGGGGCGAGTGGCTGGTACTCCAGAGCCTGATCCAGCTAAGATTAATATCTTGAGCCAACAGCAGAGGTGATTCAAGGCCAATCGATGGGGAAGAATGAGATGCAAAGAACAGACAATGCCTTAGCTGTGGTCAGTATTCCATCAGCATGTAAGAAGTGAGGGGACAAGCCCAAAGTAAGGAGGTGCACGAATGCTTGACAGTGGAAAAGCAGAGTTACTAGAAGAAAGGAGAGTTTCAGAATTAAGATACAAGATGAGGTGGATGAAGTGAGGCAAGGCAAGACGAGCTGAGATGAGATGAGATAAACAGTACAGTGGGCAACTGGGCTGACAAGCAGAGGACCTGAGAGATGAGTCTCAAACTGCTGGGAGGAAAGGGGGTTGAGGGCAGCCATTTGCTACTCACTGAAGATCCTTGAAGAGGAGTTTTTGTATCGTTAGTGATAACTTGAACTTGTTAATCATCTTCAATTTGAAATTCTTAATTTTATTAGTCTGCATCTCACTGCTGTGACAAAATGCCTGACAAGAACAACTGCCAGGAAGAAAGGTTCCTCTTTGCACGTGGCTCCAGAGGGTTCAGTCTGTGGTTAGCCGGCTGCATTATTCTTAGGCCTGTGGTCAACAGACATGTTGTGACAGAACAATGTGGTGCGAGAAGCTGCTTCTATCACGGCAGCAGGAAATAGGAAGGAAAAACTAGAGAAAGGAAGAGTCCAGGGACAAGATACGCCACCAAGGGCCCACCCCAGTGACCTACTTTCTCCAAGTGGGCTCTACCTCCCAAAAGTCTAGTCAACTATGATCTTATCAGTGGATTAACCCTCTGATGGGATTAGAATCCTCATGATGAAACCACTTCCAAAAAGATGACATTTGGGAGACATTTTGTTCCAAAGCACAAAACTAATTTTAGAAAATAATCAATTTGTAACATGTAGTATATTACTTAAAAATGTTATGAGACATTTTCTGTAACTGTGGAATCCCAGTGGGTCAATATAGTGAGGCTATGAATGGCTGCATAAAAGGTGAGAGTTTTTAAATAGTTTACATCCTCTATTTCATGGCAAGAAACACTGTCTATACTTCTCTTCGACAAGGCCATGCACATCTGAGGATAAATGTAGAAATTATGACTCAGGTGTTTCTTACAGCTAAGACCTCATACTTGATGTTCACTATCTATAAAAATGGATTCATGAGAACCCCCCAAACACACCAAATCCAGCCCAAATCTTTGTCTCTTACCAGGAATCTCAAACTATTGTCTAAGCTGCCTGTCTTTCTGCACTACTGTCCCTTGCAATTAATTCTCCTCACTATTTGTTTGGAGAGCTGACCTTCTCCATCAACACTCTGCTGAAGACAGCCTGTTTTTCTAAACATAACTCAGTGGTGGTCAGCATGTAGAACACAGGCTTACAAAGTTTATTTCAGGTAGAAAATGTGCCTTAGATCATGATCCAGCGACACAAAACTTTGAAAGCACAAACTTTGAAACCAAATGTTGTGAAAAGGGGTACATTGCAACACATTATTCACTGTATTTTTAGTTCTCTTTTATTTCATTAAATACGCTAGTGGCTTGCCCTAAAAAACTGAAGAAAAGCAGATGGGGAATGATGCACAATAAAGGATGGTGTCTGATCAGCTTTGCATGACATCGGAGGCCATTCACACCCAGGTCATGCTCAGTTCTCCACTCCAACATCCTTTCCTCTTATCCTGCTCTACACTTCCCCATACTTTCCTGTGAGAAATACAACAAGCTTTCCACAGCTTCCAGGGCATCTTGCTGAACTGAATTTTGCATGCACAATATTCCTTCTCGCAAATCCCCATCATCCTCATGACTGCCTAGCTGGTTATGCTCTCTTCTTTCTCCATCCTAGTCTCCTTCACACACTCTTCCTCTTCAGCTCTCGCAAACCCTGCAGACAATACAAATCTCTTGCTCCTCTCTGCCTCACACCTCAATGGTGTGAACCTTCCTCAGGCACTGCACTTACCAGTATGGACTGTAATGACCTTACCTCTACTAGATTGTTAAAAAAAAAACCTTTTAATGGTTTTAAAATTGGAACCCTTCTTAATATGACTGTAATCCCCCTTTCCTTTAAGCTATTTGGGATAGATTTTTCAGTCCCTTGCAATGACAAGTGTTATTCATTCAATGACAGGTTGATGAAACCACTTTATTTTCTGTTTCCTAATTAAGTCATGAGAAATTGTCTTATTCATGTCTATACCTCAGTGCCTAGAACGGTGCCTGGAAAACTGAGTTGGCATCATTAATACTAACTGAGTAGGTCAAAATTAAAGAACCTGTGTAATTCACTGTCAACCCTATTTTAAAATGTCTTGGAATTTTACACTTATAACACTGTACACAGGGGGATCCGGGGAAGATGGCGACCGGGTGAGCAGCAAGGGAGCGAACCTCCTTGATAAACACCACCAGCTCGAGACAGACTTGGTGAGCGTGAATGCCGGGACCTCCGCTGGGAAGTTTAAACTGGGCGTATTTCTCTGAGATGCCGGGGGAGATGTGGTAGGGCGGACCAGGCTGCCGGGGCGAGACGTGGGAAAGTCCCAGACGCTGGGAGCCGGGGACGAGACCCGCGGGGAAGAAGCGGGGATCGGTCCAGGTGCAGTGGGAGCGCGGCCGCCTCGGGCCCTCCCACCCACCCCCCAGCCGGTGCAGCCCCCCGGCGGCTCCCTACAGAGATCGGCTTGCTAGCGGCAGAGACGCCCGGCAATCCCACGTTTCGCGCGTGTCGGGCAGGCCGCGTGGAGGGCCCCAAACGCCGCCGGGAGCGGAAAAATTTGCGGGGCCCTAGCGCCCTGAGAGCACGGACGCCTTGATTCCTCCCGCGTCCCGAGCCAGTGCAGCCCCCCGGTGACCCCCGACAGAGATCGGCTTGGTGGCGGCGGAGACGCCCGGCGGTCCCACATTTCGCGCGTGTCGGGCGAACCTCGCGGAGGGCCCCAAAAGCCGCCGGAAGAGGAGAGAGGAATTTGCTGGGTCCTAGCGCCCTGAGAGCGCGGACCCCTCGATCCCTCCCGCCCCCCCCCGAGCCGGCGCAGGCCCCCAGCGACTCCCGACAGAGATCGGCTTGTTAGCGGCGGAGACGCCCGGCAGTCCCACGTTTCGCGTGTGTCGGGCGAGCCGCGCGGGGGATCCCAAGAGCCGCCGGAAGAGGACAGAGGGATTTGCTGGGTCAAGGCGCCCCGAGAATACGGACGGCTCGATCCCTCCCGCCCCCCCGACCCGGCGCAGCTCTCCGGCGACTCCCGACAGAGATCGGCTCTCTGGCGGCGGCAACGCCCAGCGGACTCACATTCCGTGCACATCGGGCGAGCTGCGCAGAAAGCCCCAAAGGATAGACTGGCACCTTGGAACCTTCATGCTTGCAGGTACTCCAATAACTGCTCCACATCTTGAATCTGATACCCAAAAATGGGAAAACAGAGGGGCAAAACGCAGTCTCAAAACTCAACCCCACCCAGAACAAGTTTTGAAGAGGAAGAAACAAGGGAATCAGGAAGC
>PVLD010023854.1:0-26602 GCA_004027595.1 Dinomys branickii | reverse complement strand
CTTTCTTCTTTCTTTCTTTCTTTCTTTCTTAAAAAAATTTGAGACAGGGTCTTGCTAAAGTGCCCACGCTGGGCTTAAACGTTCCATACTTCTGCCTCAGCCTGTCAGAGTGTTGGGATTACAGGTCTGCAACACCACATCTGGCTCATTTTACTATTCTAAAATACTTGTTAGTCTTAGGCACATAACACTTATTTTTCAAATAAACTACAGACATTTAATGGCAGGAAGTTTTTCTGTGCTGTGTGAAGTGACTGTTTTCATATTGTGTCATTATTTCCACCACAATTTTATTAAAAATTATCCCTCCCAAAATAATCATACATCCCACACAAGTAGTACATTGTATGTGTAAGATTTCTAACAATTTATTTCTAAAATTTTCTTAACTGCATAGACCTAGCTGAGATTGCCCATTTAAGTCTCTCAAAACAAATCCTTTTTTCTCAACTTTTATTTTTTATGCATGGACCCTCTAGTTATGACTGGCCTGACACAGGAACCACTTGGGTTATGCCTGGAGTTTTACTTTTAATTTACAACCAAAGACTTGAGTTATGATCTGAATACTAGCCACTTGTGCATGCAGATGGTCTAAAATACAGATTTAACCCTAAAAGAGTTCCGGAAGGAACATTACAATGTCCTCTTCTGTATGGAGTTAACTGAGAAATCCTGGGTTAATATCTCTGTAAGGACCCTGAGATTTGCCTTTGTATAGGAGAAAGACTTTGAAGACTGTTTAGAGGAATCTGAGCCTTCAATTCACAATGTGAGTTACAATCAGCCCTCGGGAACGCATTGAGTTAGTAAGTCAAGGGTCCACTGTCCATGCTTACACATGTAATAATCACATTTCTTGTGGCGAATTGGTACATATACATAACACACCTTAATTCCCTTTCCATCCCCTTTCCCCTCCCTTCCTTCTCCCCTCCTTGCATCTCTTAGACCCCTTCTCATTTGCAAAAGATCTACCACCCTACTTTCTATTATCTGTCTTTTATTTTGCAGTGCTGTGAATCAAATGCAAGGCCTAACACATGCTGAGCAAGCGCTCTATCACTGAGTTACATACCTACCCTAAGGCAAAGTTTTAGAGAAATGAATAAACTAATAGTAACTGTTCACAAAATTTCCAGTGAAATATGAAAACTAAATCATATACTTGTGATATATCCATTGAAAGTATACATCAATTGAAATCTATAAATTGAGGATTTTTTGACTGGTTAATTGGTTGCTTCGGAGTTTTGGCAGCACTGGGGAGCCAATCCCTCATACATGCTAGATACATTCTACCACTGAGCTACATTCCCAACCCCTTCATATGTTTTAATTATGGAAGGAAATAAAAGTACTCTCAACATATTGCAAGTTTCTTAGCATCATGGGAAATAATACTGCCACTTGGGTAGTTACTGTGATGCATCCTTGAGCATTTCCCTGTCTCTATCCTCCATGACCAACTCGGTCACTTTCTCTCATCCATTTTAGCTCCCGAATATCTTCACTCTGTTTCAACAATCATTATACCAGTTTGGTTTTCCATCTCTTCCTCCCTGAGAGCTGGAGCCGCCTTTTCATTCCCATAGCTACTCTCTCAGTTTGTATTGTTCTTAAGATGAGTACCAAAATCTTTATCATGGTTTATAAGACAGATAATACGTGGTCTGGCCCATATCTCTTGCTTCAGTGTCACATGGTACCCTTTCCTACAGCTCCTATCATGAATGCTTCAGCTATGTTGGTCTGTTTTCAGTTCCTTGCCAGAGACAGTGTCTTCTGTCATGAGTACTGCCTCAGGCTCCTCACTTCTCTTAACATTCACATGTCCTCTTAACTCCTGTCAGCCTTCCAAGCACACACTGAGAAATTTTCTCTGGGGAACGGGAAGCCCTCCTCCCAACCGATTAGGGGAGCGCCCTTATCCATACCCACATCCGGCACACTGGGTCATTTTCCATCCCAGCCCTTGTCCTTTTTGCTTTTGTGATTCCTTGAGGATTGTTCTCTCCTCTACTAAATGCAAACTCGGAGAGATCAGAGACAGTGTTTGCTTTTGCTCAGTCTTACATTCTCAGCATCTAGAGCAATGCCTGACATATGTCAATGATTCCATAAATATCCATTTACAGAGTAAATAAATGTGCCATTATCTATTAAAAAAATCCTTGTGTAACTTTTGGCATTTGTTAGTCTGTGGCTGTTAGTTGCAGAGGATATTTTTCTACTCTCCTCCACCAGAAGCAGCTGTAACTATTGCAGCCTGGGTGGAAAATTAGAAGCCTTGGTTGACTAAGACCTCAATGTAGGGTTGCATATGTGAACTGCTAGCTGACAACTGACAGGAGTAAAATTATTGCCATGATTTTGAATATAATGTTAGCTATACAAGCAGCTGACTCATGTAAATGACTAGTATCCTAGTTGAATTGTGGAGTAGCTGAGAAGGGATTTTGAGTCTTTTGTAACCTATTTCATGCATGAAGAACATTATATCCACATTTTAAGGGATCAGATATCCAAGTCATACCATTGTTATGCTTTATTAAACAAGCAATTCAAATTAATGACAAATCAATTATAGTATAACCTGTAGAGTATTAAGGATTATTGCTAACAGAGCTTGCATTTCACATGAAAGAAATAGACTATATACATATATAATATAGTATGAATACATTATTGACTATATATAAATATAAATGAAATGTTATTAGATACATTGCTAAGTTTTATATAATTCTTCGTATTTCCTCCTTAGTAAGCTCTCTTAACTACTTTTTCTTGTCTTTTTGAGACAAGGTTTCACTATACAGTTCAGGCTGGACTTGAACTCACTTTGTAGTCCAGGCTTACCTCAGGGAGTCTCCTGTCTCCGCCTCCCAAGTGCTGAGATTACAGGCGTTCACCACCACACTGGGCCTTTCTTATCTACTTTAATTTAATACTGCATTTTATTTCTTTTCCCTGAATTGTGTTTTACTATTTTGCAATGACCCAAACTTTTCTTAAATTGCATATGCCCGGGGCTGGGGATATAGCTCAGTGGAATAAGTGCTTGCCTAGCACGCGCAGGGTCCTGAGTTCGATCCCCAGCACCGCAAAAAAAAAAAAAAAAAAAAAAAACCCATACAAATTGCATATGCCTGGCATAATTCATGTGCTTTATGATCCTGGTCAAGTTTCCAAGTTTTCACCTGTTACTGACAATTTTAAGACAGGATGATAAGAGCTAGGCTTGTGTTTCTCACGTCCTTGTGTGAATAGAATCCTCTGGGGATCCCATTAAGCTGCAGATTGTGATTCCGTAGCTCTAGAGAGGGGCCTGAGATTCTTTTCTAACAAGCTCCAGTAGTCAGTGACCTACAGTCAGAGTAGCAAAGTCAAAGAGCAGTGGTAGACAAACTTCTTCTGTAAAAAGTCAGATGGTAAACATTTTGGGTGTTGTGGAGCTTATGAACTTTCTCACTAGTACTCAGCTCTTCTATTGTCCCTTGAAGTCACTGAGGACAACATAGAAATAAATGAATAGGGTTGGTTTTTAAAAAACTTTTTGAACTCTGAAATTTGAATACTTAACAATTTTCACACATCTTGATGTATTATTCATCTTTTGATGTTTTCCCCAACTGTGTAAAGTGTAAACCCCATTCTTGGCTCATAGGCCATAACAAAAGTCTGTAGGTTGCCGAGCACGTTGCTAGAGCATGGCAGGCTGGGCTCTGTAGAAAAGGTTATAGTTGAGCTAGGACTTAAAGGCACTGGCTTTTTTGGACTCACATGTAGGGGAAAGCAGAAAAGAGATAAGCAAGCAACAACACCAGTGTGTTCGCTGAACTGAAAATATAAGACAGCATGAGAAAAACAAGCTCTTCTCATGAGAAGGCAGAATGAGAAGGAAATTCCTTATACGATATAGTGAAATCGTTTTAAAGTTTAATGAGCAGTAGTATCAGGTGCGCATGTAGAGTGAACAGTGGGGGGTGCTATTAAGTTCCACATTTTGAAATTTCAAGAGGAGTGATCTGTTGGTAGGGAGAAAGAATTGAAACGATTGAGGAAATGAAGAAAATCTACAACTGAAATTTCAGGACTCATGGAAAGTGGCTGCAAACTGTTCTCAAATGAAAGGTCTGTGGAAATATTTTCATAAATGATCAGGGACTGCAAACTCATTGATGAAATATGAAATGGTATCAGGAAGCCAAGGAGAGCAGGCCTGTCAAGTTGCTTTGCCACTGTTACAAAGCACACAGAAGATTAAAAAGGAAAGCTAAGAACTGAGGATTTAAGATTTTAAAAAATGATCTCTACAAATGTTTCAGTATCTGCCCAGCTTTGCTGATGAGCTATGAAGTAGATATACGTGCTGAGAGGTAAAAAGAGCATATACATTGTACAGAAGACGTTTTTATCCATCCTCTTGCAGTGGCAGTGAAATGAGATGATGAAATATTACAAAAAAGCACTAGTGTTAAAATGTATGACATGGAATATCAAGTACAGAATTAATGCAATTGCAATACTTTTTAGCACTCTTTAACCAATTCTCTTTTAACTTCCTGTCTCATCAAGTGTCTCCTGCTGCACTCCGCTAAAAGCCTTTGTTGGGTTGTCTTGAGAGTACAGCATGTTTCGTTTGACTGCTGGGAATGAATTAGGATTTGTTGAGGATATACATAAGGCACAACTTTTGAAAAATTTCTCAACAATCTAGTAAGTGGTGGATTTTGACCACCAGTTAATAAATGAGGAAAGACAGGCTTAGAAGCCTAAATTATTTATCCAGCTCTCCCTCATCCCCAAACTAGTTAATACTTTTACCAGTAAATGTGGCTTGGTTATAACTCAGAAGTAAAAAGGAGAATTTCTGCTTATCTATAATAGGGGAAATGCTAGTGCTCTTCAAGATGTACAGGAAAGCTTTGTTTCTGGCTTACTTCAAATGAAAAACAACTATATATAAATTTTGGCTAAAAAATGTTAAGTGATTTAAAAATACTGGCTAAGCAGTGGTACTGGAAACTGAACTACTGAGCTACTTGACCAACCTTTTATTTGTGTTAATTTTTATTTTGAGAGAGTCTTACAAAGTCTTCCAGTTACCTAGGTTGGGCTGGAACTTTCAATCCTCCTACCTCAGCCTCTAAGGTTTGTGCCACCATGCTTGGCTCTTTTTTGTTTTGTTTTTGTTTTAATACTCAATGAACTTGTGACTAGGTTTCACATGAATTAAGAGATGTTATTCACAGGTATAATATAAAGTATTATTGCCTGTCATGCATAGCATCTTCTCAGTACCAGACATGCTGTAGACATGATACAAACTACTATCTTTAATTTTTACAACATTGCAATGAAAGTGGTAATTGAACTACCACACTTAATGTAGGGGGCCAAGAGTGCCTCAGAGAGTTACCCAAGGTCCCTTGCCTCCTATGGACATGCAAAGAAAAGCTGCTAGTATAAATCTGCTGAAGTGAAGTCCTTAACACATTCTAGATGTTAAACAGATGTTAATTCATGGTGTTTTCTTTCTATTATTGTAATGATTGTAATTGTCCTTTCTGAACTCTCTTAAATCTAATTTACTTCAGCCATGGCATGGCAGTGAGTATAAATTTGTCAAAGAAATCACATGAATTGGCTCCCTTAGTTTCTAGCACATAGAAGCCATTTAGTAAATGTCAAAACCTTATAACCTTTCTCTTAAAAAGTGCTATTTATTTTAAAATAAGGTCAAATAAGACAGTAGATATTGATACTCCATTACCTTGGAGTATGCCAACCCATTCATAACATGTTCCTGGGTAATGAGCTTAATGTTTATCTTCACAGAGTTGTTTTTTATTTTTTTTTTAATCTAGAAAGTGACTTTGGTTCAGTGCCTGCATTCAGAGGTTAAAAGAAGGGTTTTTTTCTGCCATACACAACTTCCTTTTGCTACCTTGCTATAATTTGTCTCTTGATGGAATTTAGACAGATATTTCTTAAGATGTATATCCTTAACAAAGCACTATTATTCATAACACTATTAAAAGAGTCTAATTCATTCATTTGTGTCCCAGTTCAAGAGTTGCCTTTTAACAGTTGAAGCAATGTTTACTGATAGTGTGGAAGTACTCAATAAGTGTGTTTGATAAATGTCAGATGAAAGAGTGAATGAATGACTCATTTCCATTATTTGTTCTTTTCATAACTTTAGACTTATGTAAAGAAAGCTTCCTTTAACGTGAATACATACTTACCCTCCCAAGTTCATTTTATGAAAACACATCATGTTCTCCTGGATATGAAAGCATAAATGAGTTGGTCTTTATTACACTTTATGTTATACAATTATATTTCAAACTGATTTGGGTACTTGATGTGCTAACATTTAAGTGTGGTACCCTTCCTTACATCGCTCTCTCTTGGTGCTTCTCTTCATTTAATATTCACTTTGGTGAACTCTGGCACTCCTCGTGCCTTTAAAGAATAAGAAAAATGGGCGGGACAGAGGCTGAGCAGGAGGATACCTGCAAGTTCAAGGCCAGCCTGGACTACATAGTGAGACCTTGTCTCAAACAAACAAGACAAATGTTGAGTTTATAAACAGCTTTCTGTTATTGGCTAACCACAATTTCTGATTCTAAAAGGGAGAGGCCATGACCACGTATCTCTAGTGTGGTTTAAAAAAACTGATATTTCAGGGTACCTTCTCCAAATTTGCCAAATAAAGGCAAGACTACACAATACATTCTTAGAGTGAGTCTGCAAGAAAAACTGTTTATTTAAAAAGGTATCATTGAAAAGATGACTTAGGGAAAGAAAGGATAAGACCAATGAGAAAAAAATACATAGAGAGGGTAGGATTCACTTAAGAGGTGGCTCTGAGCTCAATGGTGAAGATGGAAGAAGCATATTTCAAAGTTTGTGTTGGGTTGGAGGCGCTTTAGGAAAAGCTTGGAAATGACTGAGCATTGGATAAGGCAGGGTTGATAGGGCTGTGCCTTGCTGGGTTATACTCAATAAGCAGAGATACAGTGGGACACGGAAGGGAGAGCAGTATGGAGATGGTAATTAGAGGGCTTTGATAATTTTCTTTTTTTGCACCGGGAATCCAACTGAGGACCCTGTGCTTCCAGGCAGGTGCTATGCCACTGAGCTACACCCCCAGTCCTGATAATGTTCACTGTAGCACTTACAAAGAGAAACTCCTGAAGTCCTTAGAAATACACCGATGGCTCACAGTTCTGATGAGGTGGCGCAGAGGTCCCCTACCACCAGGTAGCTACAGAATCGCCCAGTGCGAGGGTGGGCCTGGTGTGGGGAGAGTTTTTCCAAGTCACACCTGAAAGCTGGCGATCTGTTTAATGTCCTGTCTGGTATGTAGACAATCTTTTAGAAAAAGTTGAATTGAGTTCATCTTCTCAACATCCACAGGTTTGGGGAATTGCTTTATCAGTTAGATTACAGAGGGAGGCACTAAAGCATACGAAGTACAGAAAATTAAGGTCATTTGTACCCAGTTTCCCTGTACCCTTCATTATAAACCATGACCTGTTCTGAGATAATTTTCTTTGGTGTCACTGTTATCCAGCATTGACTTCTGTCATCTAAAAATATTTTTTTTATCCTTCTTCCACAGTTCACTGATTGAGGTTTCCTATGGCAGAATCAGAGCTGAAAGAAAGGGATATTCACTAAATTAGAGGAAAAGAAAAAGATACAGGGCCTTTTGAGGCTTTCAGGCAAAGGTCAGTGGCAAGTTGGATAGTGATAGTTGGCAGAATACAGATCCAGCAGCTCAGTGTTCATTATACTGTATGATAAGCCCTAGAGAACATGAAGTTCTTGGTTTACTTTTTGGGAAAATTATACAAATCCAAGATCATTGTTTTGCCCCTTCATATTAATAGGCAATGTATTAAATTTGCATTAGAACTAAAAATGATGTAACCTAATTTTAAAAGCAAACTGCTACTTTTAAAATTAACAAATCAAAACACCCCATCACAAAGAAAGAACGCTGTTTATTGCTCTAAATTATTCCAAAATTTTTACCCAATTTGCTGAAAATATCAGACTGATAGAAGAGCCCAGAATGACGGCCTGGTGTCGATAAACTGAGTTTCACTGATTTCCCCCTGGACTGTGTTTATGGAAGTTATACTACAGATGAGTGGACTAAAGCACTGATATGACTTATACTTGAACATTAGCAAAGTAATTACGGAGAACTATTACATGATCGTGCGCTTAGCACTATCAAGAATTCCTAGGGTCGCAGATGAGCACTGCCCAGTTTCTGACATCTTAAATTGCTCACAATCTTATTGGTGAGATAAATTTAATTAAAATAATAGAAAGAAAAAGTAATCTATGAGGATTATACCTATACAAAGAAGGGAGGAATCAAGGAAGCCTACATTTCTGCAGCACCATCAGGAAATGCGCTTGGGAACTGGGATGTATTATTTCCCTCTCTTCTTTTTCTGCTCCATCCAAACCCTTGCCTCAGTACCTTGCACATGGCAGGCATGCCAGAAATATTTGCTGCTTGATCAAATTATTGTTTGACAATGCTGTGGTAAAGGAAGCCAGAGAGAGACACTCTTGTTTTTCTGTCAAATAGGTGACAGTCTTGAGCAAACCTCTGTATCGGCCATGGTAGAGTATCCTACCAAAACATCACATCGCCCACCAGAAAGGAAAGTTCCTAAGTCTCCTTAAAGAATACAGTACTCAAAAGGTCCCCCTGACACCATACAAGAAGGAAAGGCCAAAGGAACACCTATTGGATTCTAGAAACAATTTTAGTTCATGGGTCTGATCAAATAGTCGTGATCTATAATATCAGTATTTTAGAAGACCGGCAGTTAATTCTTTTTACCGGCAACAAATATTCAACCTCGGGCCTTCAAACCGAGCTACATCTCCTGCCCTTTTTTATTTTTTATTTTGAGACAAGATCCTGCTAGGTCAGTAAGTTTTCTAGGCTGGGGTCAAACTTCTCTCCTTGCCTCAGCCATGCAGAGTGCAGGGTATGCATCACCATCCCCAGCGAGTAGTTAACTTTTCAGCACAAATGTTTCTCTAATGCTTGGTGTACACAGAATTTTATGTAAATATTTGAAGGATGTGAACTGCCTCTCTTTATGAGTAGTATTTACAGGGTACCTGTTTTATGGCTAAGAAAGTCAGGCGTCTTTCATCCTGATCTCCGTATGTTAAGGAACTATTCTCTGTTTAGGCACAATCTGCTTAAATTTCCATCTCCCAAATAACCAAAAAGCATTGAATGATATGGTTGCAATTACCTTTGGCCAAGCACATACTGTTACTTAAGCAGTTAGACATAATTAGAATTGGTGCATCACCAAAGGCAGTGAGAGAATGACACCCATTAATCAAGTAACAATCTTGGTTAAATTTCCTTTAGGTGAATCATGTCTCCTACAAAGTTGCATTTTGACGGTTATCCACACTGAAATGAATATTATAATTTAGAATTAAGGCTGCCGGAAACATACATACAAAGCAACTACTCTGAGAACCACAATGGCTTTTCAAAGCTGTGGTACAATGAACATGTGTTTTTCTAAATGACAAATGAGGTGGGATTACAGCTTCGTAAATGAATGTCTCCTAAAGCAAATGTAAACTATGCAAGTCCACAACCAATAAATAATTAAAAATAAATAAATATATAAATAATTAGTCACATGTTATTTTTCATCTTTCTGTATTTATATTCATTAAATAATCTTCCAGGCAAAAGAGTACCTATCATCTAATTGGTTAACAAACAGTTTGTAAACAAATTGGAAACAGAATCTGAAAAACAAATTATAAACTGAAAAAATTCTTCAAAAGCAGGATTAATTCATGTTTTCCCCTCTAACTTGCCGTTATTCTCCTATTTTAGACAGGAAGACATGTCCTTTTATGTCAGATAAGCTTATACATCTTATTTCTGAAGTATACTTTTATTTCTACTCTCAGGATTGGTTATACTCACTTCAGAATTGTTTCTTTTTCCTTATTTTTAAAAACCTTGAGCTGGGCATGGTGGCGCATGCCTGTAATCCTAGCACTCGGGAGGCTGAGGCAGGAGGATCATTTCAAGTTCGAGACCAACCTGGGCTACAAAGTGAACTCAAGGCCAGCGGAACTGCATAGCGAGACCCTGTCTCAAAATGACAAAAAAATAAATAAATAAAACTTTTAAAAATAAAAATCTTTAGTCAAGAATTGTCTAGAGTATCACCTGTAGTTCTCATTTTGCTGAGAAAATTCTGGCACTTTATTTATTTGACTCTATTTCAAGTGTTTAGGAAAAGTTTCAAACTTCAACTTTGGGGGAAATTTTTGCTTGTACTATAGGAAGGCAAGTAAAACAGAAATGGAAGATTTTATACGAATTATATTGATAATTTTTAAAAGTCTAAAAGAACTGAGCATTTGTAGGCATAAGAACCAACTGGATCATTTATGCATTGCTGGGAGAAGTACAGATTTGTATAGCTACTTGGAAAAATGTTGACATTGTTTCCTAAATGTGAACATTTACAAGACATATACAATATTTTTAACTAATGAATTAATTAGGGAGTCAAGAGTGATGAGATAATAACAGTTGATTTATAAACCAAGGCTTGTTATTAATCCCATTCCGTACACTTGAGGCCAAGCTCTTAGAACATAAATGTTGCCGAGTACCCAAGTCGGCACCACTTAATAAGGCAACATGCCAAGCTGGGACAGAAGTAGAGGTGAGAACAGATTTTGTGGTTTTGGGAAAACCATTATTTTAAAATAGTGCTTGGTTCATAATTTTTTTTTTTTGTACCGGAATCGAACTCTGGACCTTGCGCTTGCCAGGGAGGCACTTATGCCATTGAGCTGTATCCCTGGCCAGTTCATCAAATTTGAATGAATAAATATTTGCTTACTTAATGAAGCAAAGATTGGAGGAAGAAATGGTTATTTTCAGGCAGCTGCTTGAGATGCCAGATTCTCAGAAATAGCCAAAAAAAATAATGCCAGGTGCATAAAATGTAGTTTTTTTTATTGTTTTATGCATTTGAGAGAATGTGAGTCCTTTCCAAATGCCCAGGAAAAATGTGTCATTATCTTTTTGCAATTCAAGAATAATGATATACAAATTCTTGTTAGATAATTGCAGGTAGAAATTCCATATTCAAACCAACATAAACATTTAACTTTTAAAAAAAACTTTGCTTTGACAAGGGAAAATATACGAAGAGTAGAAAAATGTAGAATTATTTATTAAAAATTAACTCCGAACAAATTTAGCTGAAATTCTCTAATTGGTAATTTGAAAAAAGAAAAGATAGGCAGATGTTTAACTGTGAACATAGCTATTATTTATTGAACAACTGGTATCAGGAACTGGACTAAATTCTACAAGTTATTTCTTTCGATTTTCACAGCACTCAGTGAAAGGAATTATTACTGATCTCCTCCACCCAGAGCACAGGGTTGCAGCCCAGATCTGCTCCATACGCACTGCAAGTGACCCACTGGCCTTTCCCCTGACCAACTGGGCATCGAGTAGTGCAAAAGCAAATCCCTCCCTAAGCTGGGAGAGTCACACCGTGGACTGCTCCTGCATGCTGGTGGGTACATTCCTCCTGTGTCCTGCGACACTTTCTAGAGACTGAAAGGAGAGAGACAAATCAAGTGACTGTGATCACCATATAAAGGTGACAATGTGCACACTAGGTTAATAGCAGGTACTCAGTAAATGTTACCCTTGCTATTATATTATTATTCTTACTAGCTATGAAACTCAGGAATTTCCTTGACCTTATTAGACTCAGTGATGTAGTCTATAAAATAAGCTTGACACTACTGCAATAATTTGAGGTTGTTTTGGTAATTACCTAAAAGTATAGACCCATTTAAATTTCTTGACAAATTGCTCCTTCAGTGCTAGTAGGACAGAGAGATAGGTAAGTGGCTTTCTGCAAGATTATAATCTTGCTGATGCTGCCTCTGATATATTTTATTTGTTCCACATTCCTACTAGCTTCTTGACAAACTAGCCATCACCCACTTCCTCATCATGTATGTAAGCAATAGGCTTCGACCTAGTATTACCAGAATTCCCTTTATAATTCGTACTTCCATGTTAGAACTACATCCAAAGTCCATTCCTGCTCTGCTCTTTACTTCAAGACACCTTTAAATGCTTAAGTGCCCATAGTCTCTTCTACCACATAGTTGGACAATGATTAACTTCTCATTTTTGTACTCACTTATCTTATTAATTAGTTGGTAAACACTTTGAAAGCAGAAGTCTATCTCCTTATACATTGTAGTACTTACCACCCTGTGTAGCCCAGTGTCTTACACAAAGTAGGAGCTTAATAATAATCACTGATGGAAAAATTGATGAAATTTAAATCCACCATCAATTTTTGTAATGATAACTAGAGGAATGTTCTAGAAAATTGAGTGTTAATATTTTTAGCACCATATATAACAACATAAGGCATTGTTTGAACTACTAAATAAAACATAAACTGAAAATTCAGCTAAAATCTAAAAAAAATTTTGTCAAAGGTAAATCCATGATAAGTTATCTAATTAAAATAACTACGTTGGACAGAGACCTCACATTTTTCTTGCCTTAATGTGATGGATGGTAAATTTTCCTTCCTAGGAAATGACACTGGGGCTCCTCTATCAGGATGATAGGTCTAATTGTAGTTTATTATTTATATTCTAATGACTAGGTCAGCATTATAAAAGAAGGTATACAACTTGCACCTTTAGTGTTCAGATTGCAATTTTCCTCTTTTTGCACAATAGAGATGATATGTATCAGTGAAAAATACATATCTAAATAACTAAATCTTCATTGGTTGATCTATAAAACCAGTTTTTAAAATTCCTACATTTTTCCTGACAATTGGTAAGGACAAACTATAATGACTCTTCCCAATGGATATGTAACTTTATATAAACCTCCTTGCTTTGATGTTCCAGATATTGGCCTCCTTTTGAAATAAAACAAATGTATGTATTTTTTTCTTAGAAATCTGGAAAAGTGGGGCAAGGGATATAGCTCAGTGGCGTAAGTGCCTGCTTGGAAGCACAAGGTCCTGAGTTCAATCCCCGGTTCCACCAAAAAAAAACAAAAAGAAAAGAAAAGAAAATCTGGCAAGGTAAAATGTTCATGTGACCTATTGACCTTGTGAATGAATGTGTTACAATGTTAGAGTTCTATTATTTTCCCTTTATTGTTTTAAAACAGAATAAATGCCATTTGAATATCCTCCACCTCCAGTCATACACACAAATGTTCCACTGATAGCAACATGTGAGAAGCAGTCTTTATAGATATTTAAAACTTAATTTCTTAATATGGTGTGGAGGTTTTTCTTCGAGGTCTGCGTGGGGTAGGTGAGAATCTGTCAACATAATGCCTTTTCCTCAGCATTTTTCCTAAGGGCATTGTGCTATTTTGTTTCCTTTGTGATTATTTTTGCTATTTAGGTTTTTTTTCCCCCCCTGCTGGTCTACTTTCTTTTCATTTGGAACTATGAGAATGGAAAAGTTTGATTATTTAGATAATCTCCCAATACAAAGGGTTTTTGTAATAAAGACTAAGCTTTCTTTTTGCTACAAACATCTGCCTATATTTGAATGAAGTGTTATTTAGTGCAGAACGTGCTATTCAATAGCAAAAGCAATTTATCTAAGAAACTCTTCTTCCCTTGTTGCATTGACCCTCTTGCTAGCTTGCTGTATCTCTACTGCCTTTTTGTTTTTTGTTACTATCAAGATAGCAAATTTCTATCTTTAGCAGATGGTTTAACTGCCATTGTTTAAGTGTTTAACATTCATCCTACTACAGGGTATTTTTATCATTAAACCTCTCATTTAACCATATTAATAAATTGGATCTATTGACTGTTCTGTCTGGAATGCCCAAGCCTTTGTCTTTTATCTGAACATAAGATACATATTTTGTGATATGAAGAAAATTCTATCAAAAGAAGCTTCTTTCTTTCCTTCCTACTCTTCCTTCTTTCTTTCTTTCATTTTTTTCTTTCTCTCATTTTTCTTTCTTTCTGTCCTTGCTTACTTATGAACGAGATGAGGCTTTTGCTATGCTGCCCAAGCTAGCCTCATACTCTTAAGTTAAACAATCCTCCTAGGGGCTGGGGATATAGCTCAGTGGAATAAGCGCTTGCCTAGCAAGCGCAGGGTCCTGAGTTCGATCCCCAGTACCGCAAAAAAAAAAAAAACAATCCTCCTGCCTCAGTTTCCAGTGTAGCTAAGACTCCAGATGTGCATTACCACACATAACCATTTGATTATTTCTTAACAGAAATCACTGCAAGCATTTATTTCATTAAAATGTTCAAGATCAGTCTCTCTAGATCAATGGTAGATGATAGATAGATAGATAGATTAATTTCAATGGTAGGTAAATGGTATCAATTTTAGGCATTACCATAAATTCATCAAAGATTTACTTGTTCCCTTTAGTAATTCCCCCATAATTTCTCACAAAAGAAACAGAAAATCATGAGTTGCATCTTCATACTTTTTGAACAGGGTGGTTAAATCTATTTTTAAACTTTAAATTTAGGCTTCTTTATCCCTAGGTCCTAACAGCATCCCACCTCGCCTACCTCACATAAAAGTCACCAGATTTTATATTTTACCTCAAAGAAGGAGTTAGAGTCAATGCCAATATTTTCTCTCTCTGCTGTACTTTCAATGTTGGAGTAACTAAAACTGGACCAACAGAAGTTTGGCATTTAACTTTATCCTTACAGCTTTAAGAATAAGGCAACAGGGGAGGGAGCAGTGAGGGGAGGCCAAGAGAAGGCAGCAGTGACGGTGGGGGCGATCCACGAATGGATGTAAATGTCACAGTGAAACCCATTAATTTGTAAACTTAACCCGTTAATAATTATAATAAAGGGAATGTATAGAAATACACAGAAAAATAAAAGTAATGTAATGAGTGAATACTTTGTAGAAATATTCCTATTAACTTTCAAACAATTCTTCATACATATATAAGAATTCAGCAGGTAACATTTCACAACTTATGAGTTTTTAGTGCTTTCTGCTTTAGAAGTAATACTACTCAGTGTAATCGGTAAATTGCAAATAATATCCCACAGCTGGAGAGTGGTACAATCAGCAATAGGATAATTCTAATTTAACACGTGCTAAACAGGTGCAGTACTCTTAGGGTGACCACTCACTCCAGTTCTACCAGAACAGTCACAGTTTATATTTATCACATTATTATCAATGATAATCTCTTTGCCTCGCGAAATAGCCTTAATTTAGATGCTAAATTGTATGATTCTTCTTATGTACTTATGTCATGTAGATCTAAGTGCTTCATGATGTTACCTTAAAGAATTGTAAACAAATGTCCCTATTTGAAAAAAAAACATGCCAAGATATGTACATGTAGAGGTTTTCATTAAGTCCCTAAGTCTGTGATATAGCCAGTAAACTCTTTGGGAATTCAGAGAGGAAGTAAATGGTTGTGGAGTCATTGGGCAAGGCCAGTTTTAAGGAGTGACTCTACCAAAGGACACTGTAGGCTTGACGTCATGCAGACAAGGTTAGCAAGGCTGAAGTCAAGATAATCCACAGTGGGCCAATCCATGGGGGGAAAGAGGGAGCGCAAAGATAAGTATGAGAGGAAAAATGACATTGATGAGGGCTCCGAAATTCTGGCCTCTGTCCTGGTTCAGGCGCTGGCTAAATTTCTATCACTGGGTTAATTTTTCTCCTCTTTGTCTTTAATCTCTTCATTTATAAACTTAGAGACTAAACCGGATTTATTCGTTCATCAGATTTTTACTATGAGACTCCATTATGCAAAGAACATGGCTAAGGACTATATAAAGACCTTTGACGTTCCTTTCCTACCTTTCCAGGCAATCACTTTTGTCACCTGTTTCTAGTGATGTAGTTCTAATCACTTTGGGATTGTATGCTTCTCAGTCAAAGAAGATTTCTTCAAGATAAGCGATCCCAAACTAGCAATTATTTATTGTCTTTAATTGAACTGAAATTTACTGGACCTGGTAATCCCAGCACTTGGGAAGCTGAAGCAGGAAGACTGCCACAACTTCGAGACCATTCTAGGATACATAGTGAGTTCAAAACCAGCCTGAAATACATGGCAAAACCTTGTCTCAAACAAACAAACAAACAAAAAAAAAACCCCACCAAAAAACAAGCAAAAAACAAAAATTGAACTGAAATATTTCTTTGCAAGAATCCCTTATTTTCTAGTCAGATTAGGAACATATGTCATTGCCTTGTGATAGTGCTACAACCCACAACGATGGGGCTCTGTCAAGAGAGGCGGGCACTGAATAGTTGGAGAGTGAAAATCACAAGTATGCTGCAAGTAACCGAGGCTCCTCACTTGGGAAGGATGGACCTGTGCACCAGTCTCCTTTGCCCTTTCTCACACCAGAGGCCAGTTTCCCACTGGCCCTGCCACTGCTATCTCCAGAATCTTGCTCTTCTCTTATCACTGATCACGTAACAGGACATAGGCTCTCTGCTGTGGCCTAACAACGGAGCAGCAAGGAACTCTACAAACTCAAAGCTGCAATGTGTTCTACAAATCCAGCTGGTTCAAGGCTGCAGGCCCACTCCCCTTGACAGGTTTTTCTATTGCAGGGAGTGGGGAAAGTGGCCCTAAACCAGCAGAACGGATTATACATCACATTCAAAATATAAGATCAAATGCAGTATTCATGTTGGTTAATTCTTAGTTCTTTTACATTTGTTGCTTACCAAAGAGCAGAGACTTTTTCTTAATAAGTTAGAAGTATCAGGATATATTTAAATCCTGCTGTGAATCCACCTTTAACTCTGTTTTCAGCGTAGATATTGGCAGTCACGGTGCCAGTGAGCGAAGATGAAGTGGAGAGGATTCACGGTTTCATAAAGAATTATAAAATTGGAAGTTACAAAAAATAGGGACTCTAATAGATGTTGTTTCAGAAATGAGTACTACAGGAAAGCGTATAGTGGAACTTGAAACCTGAAAATATTTTGTCCACATTTCACTTTTATACACAGAACCCTTGTAAACATTGCTACAAAGGTCAAACCACTGAAGTCCTTTCAGGAAAATATTCTTGGTGCTTTTCACTACATTCTTTAAAGACAAATTCTAACGTTTAAGATATATATATCTATGAGCTTTCCACATAGCTCCACTGAAATTTTCAAATGCTCAGTGTGCTTTTTTACAGAAATGCGTACTCGTGCTTTTAAATCTGTAAATGTCCTTTACCAGCTACATAAAATATTTGAGTCAGAGACACAAACAGCTGAACACTGACACAATAGAAATAGAGTTGTAAGTAAACAGCCGGGAATCTGTATTTTCCCATATGCAATGAGAGTTATAAATCACTTCCCATCTTATTCCATCAGTTATTTTAGACTATTCTACCCCCTCAATTTATAAAGAATTTGAAACTTTGAAATTTTTGCCTAAAAGGGAAAGAAATAGGAAGAAGGCAAGCAAAAAGCGTACGGGTTAATGACAATGTGCTGAAATATCAAGGTGCAGACATCTCTAAGTACTCATGAACTAAGATTAAATTGAAAGTACATTATTTATTTTGAAAAAATACTCAATTATTTCAGGATCTGGAAATAACATAATTCAAACCTCCACACATTGAATAAGTGTGAGTGTGAGTGTGTATGTGTGTGTGTGTTTCATCACTGTTCTGGCAAAATAAGAGTAAGGTCCAAATTTTATGCTTCACCCCAGACCTAGAGCTTGGTGAGTCCTCGCTGAGCCATTGCACATAGTGGGGCACAAGAAGCAAACTAAGCCGAGAGTGGTGGTGCACACCTGTAATCCCAGTGCTCGGGAGGCTAAAGCAAGGGGCGCCCAAGTTGGAGCTCAGCAACTTCAGTACTTAGGGAGCCCTTGTCTCAAAATTTAAAAAGTAAATAAATAAAAAGGAGCCAGGGATGTAGCTCAGTGCAGAGACCCTAAGAGGAAGAGGGGGAGAAGGGGGTAAGTGATGCTCCCCAAACATCTGGAGGGAGTAACCAGCCTTTGAGAAACTGAAAAGCCAAGAATTTTGCCTTTAAATCAGCAGTGGCAAGGCCTCCTGCTTTCCAGTGGAAGAAAGCCAGGACTGTTAATGGGGGAGTGTCTTTACAAAGAGGACGGAAGTAGATTTGAGACCTACAAGGTAGTAGGTATTCCTTTTCTTCCTGGTGAGATACGACACTGGTCTGAGACAGACTAATATGAAGGTATCTGCACCCACTGTGTTTCAGGGCAACTAATTGGGCCTGTAATGGAGTTACAGGCAACTGTCTCTTTGATGCAGAAAAATTGACTTTGATTAAGTGGGATGCCTCACTGAGTTTTTCCGAACAACCCTGTTCATAGAATGGCCCTCTCAGTTGAGCTAATGTGTACCTACTGCTACCTTGAACAATGGTACTGCAAACAGGCTGAGAAAGGGCAACAAACTACCTTGTGGGTTCAAAACAATATAGAAATTCACATAATTTAGAGATAAAGTCCGTCAGTATTAATACCCTCAAGTAGGGATTTAACAACCTCTGTCACCATCGATCTCTCAAATCCAGAGGCGTGAAATGCTACGTTACCAGGCCCTTTAGGTTAATAAACCTGTAGCTCAAGTATTTTCTAAATGAAATCGTTGTGCCACTTTTATTTCTTTGAAAGCAATCATTTATAATGTGTTTTTGACCACTGCTTAATATTTTCTTTATCTATGTTTCCAT
Source organism: Dinomys branickii (assembly GCA_004027595.1). Classification (NCBI taxonomy): domain Eukaryota; kingdom Metazoa; phylum Chordata; class Mammalia; order Rodentia; family Dinomyidae; genus Dinomys; species Dinomys branickii. Next base: position 7,801 of record PVLD010023854.1, on the reverse strand, counting down.
AATATACTGCAGAAAGAATGAATATCCCTGGCGGTTTTTAATGGTTTTGCACCTGCATGTCATGGTGCACACCTGTAATCCCAGCATTTGGGAGGCTGAGGCAGGAGGATTGCTGCAAGTTCCAGGCCAACCTGGGCTACCTAGTAAATTCAAGGCCAGCCTGCACTACATAGGGAGACCGTGTCTCAAAAACAAAAATAACCAAACAAATTCTAGTTTTGCTTTCTCTTTAATAACTCCATAAATAAATATTTTGTTTGATATATTAGTTGATTATAAAAAGAAAAATAGTTCCTTCTGTTACACATAGTAGTTCTATAAATATTTTACTCAAATATTTGATTAGTTGATTTCTACTCACATGACAAAACAGTGTAAAATGAACACTTTAAATGTCATTTATCGATAATTTCTGTGTAAATATTGTTAAACTCTGTGTACAAATTCTTTGAGACATTTGGTTTTTAAGGGAGAAATACCATGATGAGGGTATGGATGGGTAACTCTCAGCCTTTTCCAGGTTTATTCTGTTACACCCTAAAGAATCTTGGTGTGCTCGAGTAACACTTTCATCTAAATCGAGGAGGCAGGTGCTCACTTGTCCTCCTCCATGTCTGAGAGATACAGGGAGGAGGCCATAGTGGCAACTGTCACCATGATTGATTTCCTTGGGATAGAAGATTGACCAACTGGTTGTAATCAAATTCCTAACAACAAAGCTGCTACATTTAACCTCCTCCAGGTAAAGGAGTAATATTTTGAAACTTAAAAGATTTTGAAATGCAAGATACTTTTCTTCTGTCATTTCCTCTAAACAACATAATACAATGTTTAAAATATATGTAATTCACAGATCATAATGTTATAATGATAAAATGTGTGCTCCAAAGACAAAAATACGTATTGGTAAAAGTCTGATAGTCTTTATTTTAATTTTATATCTAACACCGTAGAAGGCTACCTGAACAACTTTGGTAGAAGTACAAATAAATGTGAAAAGATTGTTGTATGATCAACATATTTTATAATCTGGCCTTGAGTTTAAAGTGTACTGCAGGTAAAACCAAAGCCATGCAATCAGATTGTTCTGAAGAATCCTAAGACTCGCACAATTGACATGTAAAGAGATTTCGGTATCTAAATAGTGAAATAATAGTAATTCTAGGGTAAATATAACTACAATTAAAATATGACTTTATTATTCCACTGTTCAAAAAATATATATGTAACACTCAATATAGGTAAGGTGTTTTCCATTTATAACCTATCTTAATGGAAATCATCTGTAATCTATAATGGAGGTAATGTTACCTTTAATTGACTGCGGATAATGCATGTCCAAGCCATGCAAAGTGGAACTGGATTTTGTCACTCTCGGTTTCTCTGCGTAAATGAAAAGGTGCAGCGTGTATTTCATTAGAAGTGATTATTAAGGAGGAATAGCGAGGGAGACTGCTTTGAGGACGCGGAGCATTAGCTAGCTAGAGCGAAGTGGGGAAACAGGCCGTTAAGAAGAACGTTAAAGTTTTTACCAATCACACAGCATCATTTACAAAGCCACAGGTAGAATCTAACTCATGTTTTGATCTTATAAGATCGAATTCATATTACATAGACATGTGTTACAGAGGGAATTTAGGCTATTGTGTATCACAATGAAGCATGACAGAAAATACTTTGTCACTGTACTTTTGGTAGCAAATTATGTATATATTTTTAATATTATTGAAATTCATGTTGAATTTGATAGTCAGTGCAATTGAACAAACATCTTTTAAAGATTTACTCAATGCCAGGCTCTATGCTAAAGGCAAGGAAGGAAAAAGCATATTCTATACATTCAAGCAGCCTACAATCTGGTGGGTAGGATCTCCTGACACCCTTCAAAAATAGGACTGACTCTTCAGGCCAAGTGTGGTGGCACAGTCCTGTACTCCCAGCACTTTGGAAGACTGAGGCAAGAAGATCGCAAGTTTGAGCCCAATTGGAGAACCTAGCAACATAATGAGACCTTGTCTCATAGTAAAAACTAAAAAGGAGCAGGGAATGTAGCCAGTGGCAAGGCCATGGGTTCAGTTTGCAGGACCACAAAACTGGGACTTTTCTCCCATGTACGTGTAAGTTACTTCATCTTATATTTTACTGTACATTCTATTTCTCCTTATTGTTTAAATTCAAATGTTAGGGATGGAATCAAGGGATTCACAAAAGCTAGACAAATGCTCTTCCACTGTGCTATGCTCCCAGCCCCAGTGCCTTAGTTCTCATTACTATAGTTTGCATGAAAACGATTCAATCTAAACAGAAAAGAGAGAATTGCTACAAATTATAAGTTTGAATTTTAATTACATATTTGTGATATCATCTATATAAAAAGCTCTTGAAACACTTGGGATTAAGGATGTATCTTAGTAGCAGACTCTGGATTCAATTCCCAACTCATACACACAAACAGAAGCTCTTGATAACCTGACCAATATATCATTTTGAAACTAGTGTAGGAATATATAACCTAGTATTTTTTTAATTTGACAATATTTTGTGCTTTTTTTCTTTTTTTGTGCTGCTGGGGGTTGAACTGTGGGCCCTATGCATGCAAAGCAAGACCACCACCACTGAGCCACATCTCCAGCCCAACCTAGTAGTTTTTGTGGCTTTCTTTTTTCTGGTGCTGGAGAAAGAGCCCAGGACTTGGCCCTTGCCTGGCAAGCGCTCTACCACTGAGCTACCTCACCATTCTCCAGCTGCACGACTTAGCATTTGATCTATAACAAATAGGTGCCACTCACATTAATTAAGGGGACATTCCCTCATGTGTTTTAATTTTTAGGTACTTATTTAGACGTTTAGTTGTTGTTCCTTGTTTTTATTTTGATTGTAAAGCTACTATACCTGAATGCTAATGTATTTCTGGCTTTTAAATTTCTTTAGAAAAGTATATAATATTGCAGTTTAAGGATTGGTGCCTATATGTTTTTAGGTAAATCAGTTTTTAACGAATTAGCTGTATAGAGAAAGATTTCTTAGGCTGCGCATGAATTTTCTGTTTACTACTGACAGATACATTTGTTTTCTTGTTAGAAATAATTTTAACCTCCAATGATTTGATAATTAACTTCCAATGTTTTGTATGGTGGTACTATTGTTGAGTAAAGTGGCAAAAATTCAACAAAGAATTTTGTAAAATATGACCCATTTTTTAAGAAAATAATTCAAAACTAGGGGAAATAGTTTTTCAAAAAGAAAACCAGCATTATTATTAGTGCATTGGAAATAATCTTTGTGATATCAGATTACTGTTACTTCCTTTTTAGTTCACAGTTACATTTTCTATAGGTGAAGTTCCTGGATAATGAGTTTTCACAGTTTACAGAGCACTTAAAATATAGATCTCTTCTATTTTTCATAAAAGCCTTAGAAGCTAAGTTACTGATTTTTGTCTTAGGGGAAATGGGCACAGTAATATTGATTACTTTGTTGTCTTTATTTTACCCTCTGTAATGCATGTGTTATTTTTTATTCAAACTTTTTATTGGAATAATGCTTTGTCAGCTTCCACATATTATTAATAGCTTGATTTAATATGAACCACAAATAAATTGGATGATTTAACCTAGACAGTAAGTGGGCGGGAAAAGGATGGGGAGGGCTCATAGCTCTGGCTCACTGTCTTCTCTATAAAACCAAAATTAATTAGTTTTAACAAGATAAAACTCTCAGTGTACAAGGACTTTGCTAGGAAATTATCAAAGCACAAGTTAATTAAAGCACTGAGCTACTTGCTTGGGCTCAAAGTTATTAATTATATTTTCTTGCATTTCAGACAATTTACTGCTAAGTGAAACAAAAAAGTTTCTGTTAGGTTTTAGTTTTGGAGAGAAAAATAATCCCTCAAAGCACCAACTAAGAAATAACTGCTATATTTGGTACAAAGACAACATATTTTAGATTTAAAGTTTTGGGCAGTACTTGTAGAATTTTTATTGCCTTCACTATATTTTCTAACATCAATTATAGTTAGTGGGACAGTCTGGGAGCTTAAATGCTTACCTAAGTAAACAAGATATTCAAAAATTGATGTAACTAATGGGAAATAAGTATGGGTCTGACTTGTTTTAGGCAATGGGCATATTTTAGAGCACTATGCAACAACACTCCTGTTATATTCCAAGTGCAAAGGAAATTATTTAAAGTTCAGGAGCCTCTTAGATTCATGTAGGAAGATCACTATTATATTTTTCCCCTTTAATTTTATCTGCCTCACACTCTAGGCAGATCAACATCTTATTCTTGAAAATTAGATACTGTTATTCCTCTTTAAGGGGTTTATTAAACCAGCATATCTCTTATGCAGGGGATCTGAAGCTTCTGGGTTTTGAGCTTCTGTTGATAAAAAACATATACCTCTGACATAAAATTAGTACTAGTAGAGGCTTACTGGCAATTACCTTCTCTAAATTGAAAGTCTTAAAACTGGGTGGCAACATACTGGGGAAAATAAATGAAAAGTGAGAGAATACAAATTAGGGTTTTAGTTATGATATAAGAGACCCAGGACCTCAGTAGGGGCTGGACCTGTAACAAAGACATTAGTCTGCTGATGAGAATGAAGCCTCCAGAAATTGCCAGAGCGAATTGTCTATGCAGGGAATTTCAGGTTCAGAGTAAGGAGAACAGCATTTTCCAGGAAAGGATTATGTGTGACGTGGAGAGGAAAAACATAAAAGTAGCCCCAAACATAAGAAAATGCAGCACTGAGTGTCTGAGGGTTTTGGGGGGAGGGATGGAATTTCTGAGGTTGTGACAGGAATTAGTGTGCCAAGGCCTGAAAAGCCACTCTGTACCAAGAGAGGAAATAAAATATGAGGAAACTCCTATAAAAAGAAGTGTGCAGCCAGGAGGGATGGCGCACGCCTCTAATCCCAGCATGCGGGAGGCTAAGGCAGGAGGATCTTGCAAGTTCAAGACCAGCCTGGGCTACAAAGTGGTCTCGAGGCCAGTGTGAACTGCATAGCGAGACCCTGTCTCAAAAAGACAAAAAAAAAGAAGTGTAAATATCAAGTGGTGACAGGTATGAAAAATATAGATAAAACTAGATGCATTAAGTGTTCAAGCAAAGAAAATTGTACCTCAAGACTTCTATCTAACAGTGCAAGGTGGCATAGTCCCTGTAATTCCAGTACTCTGGCAGGCTGAGACAGGCAAGAGGATGGAAAGCTGGAATCCAAAAACAGATGCTGGATGAAAGATGGCCTCTTTAACAAATGATGCTGAAGAAACTGGCTACCCATATGTAGCAGGCTGAATCTAGAGCCGTATCTCTAAGTACTAAACTAAAATCAAGATGGACCCAAGATCTAAACATTAAAACACAAACATTTCCTGTGCTGGGAAACAAACTAGGTAAATCTTGAAGACATAGGCACAGGCAAGGACTTTCTGAACAGAGCCCCAAATACACAACAAATAGCATCAATAATGAACAATTAGGATTGTATCAAATTAAAAAGCTGCACAGTAATGGAAACAACTAACAGAATGAAGACCCAACCTACAAAATGGTGGGTTTTTTTGTTGTTGTTTTTGTGGTACTGGGGATCGAACGCAGGACCTTGGGCTTGCCAGGCATGCGCTTATGCCACTGAGCTATATCCCCAGCCCCAACCTACAGAATGGGAAAATGCTTTTGCCAGCTATTCCTTAAATAGAGAACTAATATCAGAATATTAAAAATACAAAAATGTAGACCTCTGAAATAAAAGACCCAGTGAAAACATGGGCAGTTGAAATGAATAGATAGCTCTCAAAAGAAGTACAAATAACCACCACAAAATACATGAAAAAATGAGCAACATCTGACTATTAGAGAAATGCAAATTAAAAAGACTGAAATTCTATCTTACTCCAGGAGGAATGGCTATTATCAAAAAATCACATAACAGATGCTGGTGAGGCTGCAAGGAAAAAGGAACCCTTCTACATTGTTGATGGGAATGTAAGCCAGTACAGCCACTATGAAAATCAGTATTGAGATTCCTCAGAAAATTAAAACTAGAAATTCAATTTGAATCCGCTAGTCCCCTTGTCTATATCCTCCTGAAAGACAGCGTATTACCGTGACACATGCACATCTGTGTTTATGACAATACAGGTCATGAGAGCTAAATCTTAGGAGTAGTTTATATGGTCTCAATAGTTGAACGGATAAAGAAAATGTGGGATTTACACAAAATGGAGTAGTACTCTGTCATAAAGAATTATGAACTGAATCATTTGGCGCCTTTTGAGACCCTAATGTTAGGTGAAATAAATCAGACACATGAGCTTAAATATCGCATGGTTTCTCTTTATAAGAAAACCAAAATATAAAAAAGAGCAAAATAAAAGATAATAGCAAATAAGGAGACAGATCTTATTTCAAGTGGGAGAAAGATGTGGTGGGGAGAGAGGAAGACACGGGAAGGAAAGGGTATGAAAGAAGAACTAAGATGTGTGCCATACGTGGACCAGCTCCCCACGAGGGATGCCATCATTCAATGCTGCAAAAGTGCACATAGAAATAAAACTTAATTTAAAAAAGAAAGTTTGAGCTCAGCCTGAGCAAGGGTACAATTCAGTGCAAAGTCCCTGGATTCAATTCCCAACCTGAAAGAAAGAAAAGAAAGAAAGGAAGGAATCTCATAAAAGATTTAGATTCATAGAAGAGGAAATAATGAACATGAGAAAATATGAACAAAAAGATCAAAACCTAGCAGCAGTTTCCCTGGGAGAAGGGAGAAAAAAATATAAATAAAATTTATAAATGAGTTGGAAACTGATATCTGAACGCGTAAAGGGTGAGGTCAAAAGGAAAATTTAGGAATTTGGAGTTTAAGGGGATTATTGACTAGTTTGAATCTGACAACTAAGATCAACACAGCTTAAAGCAGGTGCAGGCACCATCTGTAGTGTAAGAATTCAAAAGGCAGGATTTCAAAAGCACAAAAGGTTGTGGTGGTTTATACAAGTCGAGGGCAGTAAATCAGATTACCAGGGAAAAAAACGTTTTCATGAAAAAGGGTAGAATACAGACCATTCTAAGCGGCGTGTACCAATCACTAGGTAAGGTCATTTTTTAAACCGGACATAAGGAGTAATTAAAAATACAGTAAATCTAGGGGGGATGAGAGATGTTTGTGAATAAAATGACAAAGAAAAAAAGAGGAAATCAGATTTGTGAATATCATTCATCACAACCGATGAGACTGTCTCTCTTTTACTCACAACCCAAAGATCTAAAAATTTTTGTATTTGTCTAAAAAAGGAATTCTAGAGAACTTAAAAGAATTTGTTTATGTTATGTATATTTTCAAATTAAACATATCTTCAAACCGTTATAAAAGTAAATATGGAGTAAATTAAATTTTTATATCATTTCTAAGGAGTACTTTAAAGGTCCAATTCATTCATAAACAGTGTTGGAGATTGTTAGGTAGAATTGTATAGGTTGTTGAAATTCTTTAAAGGCTATTTAAATTTTTTGATAGAGACATATTTGATTTGATGAACATTTTATTATTATGCAATGAAGATTTGTTAATGAAGGGCAAGCTGTCATTAATATTAGGTTCCAATTTCATTTCCTTTGCATACGTACCCCAACGTGTGCAAGAGCTCTGTTTCCCCACACTCTTGTGGGCATTGGTTATCTTTGTCTTCTTGACAGCAACTATTCTTATGGTGTGGACCATCGCCTCGTTTCCCTGATGGTTAGTGATGCTGGGTATTTTTCACGTACCTACTGGCCCTTTGTATGGCTTCT
>PVLD010023853.1:0-26604 GCA_004027595.1 Dinomys branickii | reverse complement strand
TCACTTCATCCCACGGCAGCCTGGGAGGTTAGGTGCTGCTTTGATTTTTTTTTTTTGGCGGTACTGGGGATTGAACTCAGGACCCTGCGCTTGCTAGGCAGGCACTTATTCCACTGAGCTATATCCCCAGCCCCAGGTGCTGCTTTTGAAATGCCCCATGCAGCCTCGGCTAAGGCCTGGGCAGTTTGGCACATGTTACAGTAACCTACTGCTGCTCCCAAAAGTTGTCTGAGGCCTACACTGCTGGGATGTGATAGACGGGAAGGTGAGAAGACAGAGGGGTTGAGCATTTGCTGGAGTTCTTAAGATGCAAGGCCAGGCAGTCTGGCTCCAACCCTGGGCTCCTTACCTTGTGCCTGTGACTGCAAAGGGTGTCACTTAGAAGCATCAGGACCATGGTGTGGTGTGGAGGGTCTTGAACTTGTGGCCCAGGAGAGCATGGCGGGGCTGTGCTTCCTTCTGAGCCTCAGCTGCAAAATGAAAAGCTGGACTAGCCTAGGTTCTCAACAGTGAGACCCCTGAGGGCATCTGTGTTTTTGCCCCTGGCAGTCTGGAGGGCAGGAATCTTGTTGTTGTTACTGTGTTAAGTAGAGAGTACGTTACCCCCCCCCTCCGTGAGAGTGTTGGCTGTGGTCCGCACATGGAGGTTACAGACCTATGCCGGCATTCCACAAATGTGTTCCGAATAATGACCAGGATTCCAGCCCTCACAGAGCTTGGTTTGCAGGGAGGAAAGTTGGGCAGTGATCAGGTGAATAGAGAAAACGTATATTGGGGGGTAGGAAGTACAGTGGAGAACCCTAAAGCAGAGAAGGTCAGGAAGGGCTGGGGTATGGTTTTCAGTACGGTGGTCAGGGAGAACACATGCCAGCAACAAGGCAGAGAGGAGGGAGGGAGTGTGCAGAAGTCTTGGAGAATGGCTTGTGCCGAGGCGCTGCTTGAGTGTTCAAGCAAAAACAAAGAAAGCATACTGTGGGGGAGCTGGAGGTGGGTGTCAGATGTGTAGCGCCCCAGAGACCATGGTGGAGTCTCAACATCAGGAGGAATAATTCAGGCTGGGGTGCCGAGGCATATGGCAAGGGGGGCACTGTGGGAACAGTGAGCTGTTAGGGGGTAGTTCAGCCATCTAGAGGCTGGAGGCCTGGCCCCTGGGCATTGGTGGGGACAGGGGCGGTGCTGGGAGTCTGTATTTCAGAGGCAGAGCCAGCATGGACCTGTGTGGGTGCAGGGGAAGGGGCTGGGTCCAGGATGGCTCCAAGGCTTCAGCTTAAACAGCTAAGGACTGAGTGGAGGCACAGGGAGGCTCTCGGAACAAGGGGGAGCAGCTCTCCAGTTCCCACCATCAGAGAACCACGTGGGGCCACGCATTTCTACTCCTTAAGGCAGAGAGAACACAAGGGCTTCATGGAGACTCACTTAGCACGGCCAGGAACACTCAGGGAAACATACTGCTTGGAGGAATGGTGGCCCTGGTGCTGCTTGGCTGCCTGGAGCTGGGCTGAGTCTGCACTGGCCAGAGCCACTGGAAAGAGCCTTCTGGGCCGCATGGCCAGCCCTCACTCCCTGGTCTGAACAGTCTTACTGCTGCCTTCCCACACCTGGAGTTTACAGTTGCCCAGAAAGCCGTTGCAGAGTTCTCAGCCACCAGCTGGAAAAATGGCTTTACTGAACTGCCCGAGTAGGCAGCCGGGGCTGGGACGGTGGGAACTTTCCAACCAGCTGAGAGAGGCCCACTGGAGGTGGTGGATGATGCACTTGGCAACTGGTGTGAACATGCAGGGCTTCGTGACCCAGATGTAGTATGCAAAATCAGCTCCCTGAGCGGTTAGGAAGGATGACGGTGGCCTCAGGCCCTGAGGACAGACTGTGAATCCAAGAGCCTTGTCCTCCAGGGCCTGGCCATTGTTCTGCTGTTCAGAGGCCCTAGGCCAGCTGGGTCTGTGGATGGGGGTTTTAATATGGCCAGCTGCTGGGTCTTTCCCAGTGGTCCCGGCCATGCTTTGGCAGGCCTGGCTTGGCCATTCCCAGCTGGTCTCCATACCTCATGAGGTGGGCTACTGCCATAAGTTACCAGGAGAAAACTGGCTCTGGACTGAGATGCTACCTCTCCAGTTTTTCCTGCATCAGGAATCAGGGTGGAGGGCAGCGGCTGGCACCTGGGAACACTGCTCCACTGGGTGCCGGTTGATGATGCAGAGTTTCGTTAGGGGCTGGGGTGTTTTGCTTTTCCTTGCAGATGTTTCTATTGGGTCGGCCTGGAGAGTGGCTGAGCCCAAGAGAGAGGGCAGAGTGTGCATGTGCCCAGCCGGGAGGGCTGCCTGCTGGGCACTGCAGTGTGCAGAAAGCTGAGAGCCTGTGCCCTGCCCCTCATGGGCTGGCCCCCCAGATGCTGCTGATCAGAGGCTGAGTGGGCAGTCACAGCCTCCCTGCCTTCCAGGCAGCAGCTCTGCTCCTGGGACGTTTTGTGGAATGAGCGTAGCTGGGAAGCTGGCTGTATTTTTAGCCTCAGGAACATGCTGCAGGTGGTGGCCCCGTGGTAGTTAATGGACAGATTGTTAAAGCAGTTTTGCGGTTGGCCACAATGGGAGCCTGTGATTTGGGAACTGGTGGGTGGCTCCTGGCACAGCTGGGCAGACCCAAGCATTTTCCTAATCAGGATGCAAGGCTGGGGCCTAGCACAGTGGGTGGTGGTGGTGGGGCTTACTCTGCAGGCCTCTCCCACACAGCTTTGTACCCCAGCAGGGGCCATTCCCAGCCCCCGGTATGACCTCTGCATTCCTGTTCTGGGGCACTTGTGGGTGATCCCTGCTCCCCTAGGTCATCCTGCCCTGTGTGTTTTTCTCCACTGTCAGAAACTTCTAGTGGCCTCTTTCGCCTGTCAGATGAGAACCAGCTTGAGTATGGTGGTTCCTGCTCTGTAGCAGCCTCTGCTGTGGCCGCAGGAGAATTTCCAGTCTGAATGGATGTGCTGTCTTGGGATGAAGCAGCCCCCAGAGGAGCAGGAGCCCTAGAGGGAGCAGGAGGGATGGTCAGGAATTACAGGAGCAAGACAGGGCTAAAGGCAAAGTACAAAGAGGATCATAAAGGACGGCTAGGAGGAGACAAGGGGATGGATCTCTTCCAGTAGGGAAGGGGTCCAGGAGACTGAGGATGAGGGGGAAGGGGGAGGAAGGTAAGCAGGATAAGGATGTGCCGTGTACAGGGTCCTAAGACGCTCAGTGAATGTAAATTATATGCCATAAACACGAGCTAAGATTAGTAGTATCAGCAAGAATGAAAATGGGTAGAGGGAAATTAGAAGAGCGGAGGAGGGGAGAGAGGGAGACTGGAAAGAAAGAAACTGTATTATGTGTATGTACCCACTCCCCAGGATAATTTTAAACTACATGTACTAAGAAAAATTTAAAAAAATAATGCAAAAAGACAGGGCTAAGAACAGTAGGATTACCACTGCACTTGGGGCTGCCCTCCCTAGCTGGGTTTTGGAGAATGAGTAGGAGTTTGCTAGGCAGGTTCCACAGGAACAATAAAGGGAATGGCTTTGACAAGAGCATAGAGGTGATACACTGACAGTATGGGGCCTTGTGGTGGGATGGGGCAAGGCTGCAGCTGGGCAGAGCCTGTGCCTGGTGGTGCAGAGGCTGGCTTTGTCGAGGGGCACTGTGCCTGCATGCCGTCTCCCAGGCGTGGGTTCCCAGAGGTGCACAGGGCCCCCGTTAGTCACCCTTCTGTGTCCTAGCAGGCCCATGGAAGACAGGGAACGTAACTGCACTCAGGAGGCCGCTGCTGTGGGACGCGGCGTGGAGGAAGCAGCGAACAACAAGGTGGTGGCTGACCTTAAGGCTCCGGGAACCCCATAAATCACAGGGTCAGGTCCCTCCTTGGACCTGGTGGGGAAGAGAGGGGGAGAGGAGTTGGGAGTGGGCAGTGGGGTGTGCGGCACGGTGTCTCAGGACTGCTGTTTGTTGCCGGGAAGGAAGCTGCGGCACATGTGGGTTACTTGGACTTTCCTGGCTGTTGGCGATAGTGCTTAGGTGGGACCCATGTATTAGTCTCTGTGTGTGGTTCTGTGCAGAGACCCAGGGGTAGGGGGCTGGTTGACAAGGCAGGCACTGGTCTGGGAGCGGCCACTGGCTGCGCACTGACCACTTCCTGGTCATCCACGCTTGCACCATCACTCTTTCTTTGGTAGACTCTTCCCTGCGTTTATCTGTGGCAAACACCATTTTACAGTGCTGGGAATCAAACCCAGGGCCTTGCGTGTGCAGGCAAGTGCTCTAGCACTGAGCTATGCCCCACCCCAACATGATTTTAAGACAAATAACTCCAGTTACACTAAGCCCTGCACCTCCCCTAGCAGCTTGCTAACATAGAAAAACAAGTTAGGAACAGACCCTTGATGAAGAATGTGTCTCCTTTCCCGGGAGAGCGAATGAAACCTGAAATATTAATGGCTAGGGTTTCCCATATCTTTCTCCAAAGGAGTTTGAGCAATACCTTCCCCACGTGCTTAGCATGGAACTGGACCACACACAGCCTCAAATCATTTGTTATCTGTAGTCACTGACCTTTGTGTATACACAGGAGGGCTCCCTTAAAACCTTGGGGAGAATTGTGATCAGCTCTTGACTTCGTTTTTCCAAATGCTTGCTTGCCCTAAGGAATCTCGAAGTCCTCATTCTGGTTTGAGGTTATAGGCTGTAAGCTTCGTTAGTAGCGCATCTCCCCTCTTTATGAATGAGCTGTTTGCTTTCTCAGCTGGTTAATGCCGTGCTTGTGATCTGTTCCCTTACAGTCATCTGAGTATTCAAGCATTGCTGCCTCCCATGGGAGAGGACCACCTCAGCATCGCAGAGTGTCCCACAGACCTGGTGAGAGGCATCTTGTGCCTGGAGATTCCGGGTGAGTAGGATGTGTCTCGGTCCCTGGGGTGCTTTGCCCAACACACCCTTCATGAAGAAATCTCAGCTGACGTGCTAAACAGCAGCTGTGAGAGGAGGTATACAACGTCCTCAGCTTTTGCCAGGAGCCTCAATGCAGTTAACACTCATTTTAAAAATGATTCTCTGTTTTTACAAATTTGCACTTGTGGTCGTGCCTTTGTGTCTGTAGGAATTTGTTTCCAAGGATCCATACAGATACCAAAGTTGGAGGATGCCCGGTTCCTTGTATAAAGTGGCACAGTATTTGCATCGAACTTTCGCAGTCCTGTTTCCTTCAGATCATCTCTGGGTGACTTATAATATCTCATATAATGTGAGTGCTGTGCAAATAGCTGTTGTACTATATTAGCGGACAAAATGACAAGGAAAACCGGTATGTGCATGTTCAGTATGGATGCAGCCATTATAACCCTAACTACATAGTGCATAAGTAATGCTTAAACTGAGGTCTGGAGAGGACTCAGGATCTGTGACCTGCAGGAGGCGCTATAGTGTCGTCTGCCCACGCATCATGACATTGTGTGATCCAGAATAGTGCTCTGTGTGTGGTGACTTTTTGTTTTGAGACAGGGTGTCACCATGTAGTTCAGGCTGGTCTCGAAATCACTGTGCAGCTCAGGCTGGCCTTGAACTCATGGTAATCGTTCTGCCTCAGCCGCCTGAGTGCTGGTATTACAGGTGTGCGCTACCACACCTGACTGTGGTGACTTGTTGCAACTTGCTGGAGTTAAAAATTTTCCCATCCACAGTCGGTTGAATCATATATGTGGCACCTGTAGATGCAGAGGACCAAATGTATTTAGAAAGACAAGGAAAGAGAACCGGCGTTGCTTGAGGACAAACGCCGGACAGTAGACATGTGTTTCCTGTGATGCTGTTGCACCTGCCCATAGGAGCCATGTGTCCCCTTCCCTTTGTCGCCTCAGTGCCTTTTGTCCTCTATGCCGCAGTCCTGGGTATCCCTTCCTGTCACTGTGGTGATGGGGCCCAGGTATCTAGGTAGGGCTTCCTGGAAGCCCTCTCTACATGGCAGTTCCTTCTAGTACAGACACATGCTGTGCAGCAGCATCCTGGTCCACGTGTACTGTGTGCCTAGCAGTGGCTGCACACAATGATATGGAAAGCTGACAACAATAACTGACTCTGTTGCTGCTTTATGTATTTACTATATTTACTGTATATATTTTTATATGTTTTTTAGAATGTACTCCTTGTATTTATAAGAAAAATAAGTTGATTATAAAGCAGGGTGTTACGTGGCATGAGTCTCATAGGTCTCATGTGTACCCCATGTGTTGATCACATCGTCTTTTCTCTGATTCATTTAATCTTACATTGTTGTGTTCATCATGGCCCTATAGCCATATGCTGTATCATGTGTATATAATGCCTGTGTACACACACACATGTGCACACACACACCACACCCCCCCATACAGCCTAGGTTGATGTCGTCACTCTGTGACTTCCCACAGTGAAGCAATCTCTGGCTGACCCACTTCTCAGAATGCATCTCCATCGTTCAGTGATACTTGGCCGCGTTTGTTCAAGCTTTTAAGAAGCAGCAGAGGCAGTCTTCATTCTACATGCTCTATACCCTGTAGTGTCCTGAGAGAGCTTCAGTTACGCCAGTCACCCCGCTGATGTCACCTCTAAAGGCCAGGGAGAAAACAGGCTATTGCTCACACTCAGGAGTGGTAGAACCGGAGTTCGGACCCTCATCTTACAGCTCCAGAGCTTTCAGCCACGGATGTCATGGTACTAGGGCCTGTCCTGGCTGCTGGGGAAACCAAGGCCTCTGCCTGGATTTGCTTATATAGCCTTCTAACCAGGCCAGCATCAGGTCTGACGTGACACATGCCACCCACCACTGCCTTTATCGTGACCGAGAGTCTCCACTCACTTTTTCCAAATTATTTTCGTGTGGTTATGTTAATACGTATAGATATGGTAGAAGTTGGTGGAAAAGTCGTGGGCCACTGCCTTCACTTTCCTATACAGTACCCCCGATAGTTCACCATTTCCTTATTTTTTCTGGGCTTTAGCTCCACATTTGTAGAAAACAAGGCACTGATGTGTGTGTGCGTGTGTGTGTGTGTGGTGCTGAGGATTGAACCCAAAGGCCTTGTGCGTGATGGGCAGAGTGCTACAAAGGAGTTGTACCTCCAGCCTGCAGTCATATTTCTTGACTGTCTGTTGTGCTAAAGATGATTTTAATGCACATATTCTCCTGGGTAGAGCTGCTGCATTTAACCAGTACAATTATATTGTCATTTTGGGTTGAATCCTTGCATAGCAGGTATTGGTCAGGAAAGGCCACATGAAGCAGTAAGTGACAAACATCCCCCAGATCCAAAATGTAGGAACATTTTGTTTTTGTTGGGGATCATTGTATTGTGTCTTGCAGATACCTCCTATTTTAATTTGAAAGTTTGTGGCAACTTCACATTGAAAAATTCTGTCAGTGCCATTTTCCTAACAGCTCAGATAATCATTAGCATTTTTTTTAGCAATAATTTCTAATTAGGGAATATATGTTGCATTTTTTGGATGCAATGTTATCACACACTTACTAGATACAGTATAGTGCAAACATGATTTTTAAATGCACTGGGAAAGCAAACAGTTCCTGTGGCTTACTGCATTTTGATAATCACTTTATTGCCGTGGTCTGGAACTAAACCACATGTACTGAGGCTTGTCTGTACTTTGGTTTCTTTGGAAAACAAGGCCATGGCCTCTTGATGCTGGTGGTGGGCAGGGACGAATGGGACTGCCATGGGTCCTCTGGCCTGGGGTGTTGAGGGCGGGGCTGGGGCTTGGGACCCTTGGTCCTGTTTCCATGGTTGGTGTCTTGTTCGTTGCTGTCTCCTTCTCGGTGTGCTCTTCCCCCAGAGAACAGCCCTGCCCTCCTCTGCGCTGCCCGGGTCTGGCGCGCCATGCTGTCCAGGAGCACTGCCTGTGCTTCATCCTCGTTCTGGGCTGTTGTCTAGTCTTCGCTCTTTCAGGGTCTTGCAGGTGGGCGATGGCGGGCAGATGGGCAGCTCTTACTCCTCCCGCTTCCCTGGGGCTCTCACCCTTGTGCCTGCTCCAGTGCTTTGTCTGATGTGACTGTCAGATACAGATTTTAATTCTGTGTCTTGTTCTCTGTGTTTTCTGTGACCCCTGCACCCCCTCTCAGCCTGGTCTCCTCCCCTCTTGCGTTGCCCCTCTCTCCAGCACAGCAGGACACCATGATTCAGCCTGGTCTCCTGCCCCTTGCGTTGCCCCTCTCTCCATGCACAACAGGACACCATGATTTTTTTGTGCTGAGTAGTTTTCTATGGTCTCTGAGTGCTTTGCTTTCTTTACTCATCACTACGTCAAACCACCCACCATTTTAAACATGTAATGTATTCCCAGTGCTCTGTGACCGTCATCTCCCTCTGGCCCCCAAACATTTTCGCTGTCCCCGAAGGAAACACTCATAACCATTAGGCAGCCAGTCTTTATCCCTCCTTTCTCCCTGCTCCTGGGCAGCTACCAGTCTGCGTTCTGTTTGAATTTACCGGTCCTAAGCGTTTCCTGTACATTAGAAATCAGAAAATTTGTGACCTGCCTGCTACATCTGGCTTCTTTGACATAACATGTTATTACAGCTCTGTTGGTGTGGTTGTGAGACAGGATGGCCCTTGGGGGCTGGGTTCCAGGAGCACCCTGTCCCACAGTTCTGACGCAGGTCTGCTGAGCCTCTCACACCTTGTTCTAAAGAAGGCTCTGGGTGAATTTTGTCCAGATTACAACCCCCTCCCACTGCCAGAACCACCTGCAGATGTTTTCCCATCTTCACAGTGAGCATCCAGTGGAGATCTTGCAGATAAAGCCCAAAAAGTTTGGGGGCTCATAAGACTGTGGCCCCCAGGAGCTTCCAGCTGCCACCTGAATCCACATTCTGCCTCCAGCAGTGTGTCTAAACCACCCAAACTCTGGCTTTGGTGGCTCTGCTGCAGGTCACCAGATCACAGTCATGACCTTCTGGATTTGCCTGTCCCTGTCTAGGTCTCAGGGTGGTAATTAGCAAATGCAGCTTACTGATCGGCTCAAGAAAATGTCCTGATTTTCAGTGTGTCCAGCTTTTTCTTGTCATGAGGATGGAGTGAGGGCTCTAACCCCTTTACATGTGGGAGCTGAGGACCCCAGTTCTTGCCCTACTTTGATTTCCTTCCTGATTCTTATCCCCACCGGCATTGCATTCTTTGTTGGGTAGCACACTCTTTGGCCGTCTGTCTTCTCTACTAGAGTACAAGCTCTAGACAGAGCTCCAGAACTGTGCAGAAGAGGCTCCAGAATTCCAGAACTTCACCTGTGTGTTTCTGCTTATCTTGGTACCCAGAAGTGAGGTTGGCATGTTTTGAATGAAAACACCTAAACTGGTAAAAAAAAATGAGGCCAAGCCACCCATTGCTGTTTTGTGTGGTCTTTTGTACCTTGTGGTGTTGGTGATGTGTTTATCCCCCAAGGATTCATGTGTTGGAAGCTTGGTCTCTAGCGTGGTAATGTCAAGAGATGGTGGGACCTTCCAGAAAAGGGGTTTTGTGGGAAGTCACTGGGGGTGCCCTTGGGAGGAATGCATGTAACTTACATGGGACCCTGCTAATGCCCACAAGAGTAGGTAGTTACAAAGCAAGTCTACCCAATGTCTTTGGCTTCCTCTGCATACAACTGTTGCCCTTCCTGCTTTTACACGATGTTGTGATAGCCAAGGAGACCCTTGCCAGAGGTCAAAAGGTTGGAGCTGCCAGTGTGTTCTTCCTGCTTCCAAAACTGTGAGCTAAATAAGCTTCTTTTTTAATACAAGACCCAGCTCAGGAGATTGTTATAGCAGTAGAAAATGGGCTAGGAGAGAACGCAGATGGCAGCTTCCTACCGACCTTCAGTGGTAGAGGAACCAGCCTCCTGCTGCTGTGCAGCCAGACTTGTGCCACAGCTCGCCTCTTACGGTTGTCTTTAGAAGGTGCCCTGTGGTGTGCTGGAGCCAGAGCCCCTGGGGGAGCAGTTAGCCCAGTGGGCATAAGGGAAGGGGAGTCTTCTGTGGTCACTTCTGGGTTATCAGCTGTTTTCTCCTCTTACTGTTGTAAACCTGCACCATCCCACCCTGCATTCCCAATACTTTGCTTTGGGGACTGCAGGAGTGGGACGTCAGCACAGGCAGAAAAACAAACTCACCCCATTTCCCACACCTTGTTGATCACGCCACTAGTGTAGATTCTCATGAACAGATTTCTACATCTTCACCATCTGTTCTCTTAATCACAAGTCTAAAAAATATTATTTTCCTAATTCTGTCAAGGGGAGGGGAACTTGTATTCCTAAAGGCCATAGCTCAAGTGTGTGGGGGATGCAGATCTGCCATCTAGTGCGCAATAGATACGAGGCTGTTTCTGCCCAGCATCGAAGTGTTCCTAGCAGTTATGTTACCCAAAGGCTAATCTCGGCCCACTTAGCTCTATGTGAGAAATTAGCAGAACTATGGAGGGGCCCGGTTGATGTGGGAGGCCAGAGGTTGTGTTTCCTGCTTGTCTTTGTGATCCCAGCCTTCTAACCCCACAGCTTCCCCTCAGGAAAGAACCAGGATAGATTGGGATTGGACCGAATACTCCGAGAAGCCTGCGCATGTGGTTTCATGGCCCGTGGATGCCAGGTTGACAACCCTGTGGGAGGACAGTGTGTCATCTCTGATAGCTAGTGTATGGCTAGTGCTGGTGTCCCCCGGGGCCATCACAGTTCCCCCGCTCGTGTGCCCTTTGCGCTGCATCTGCTGGGTTAGGTACGAAAGGAGCAGGAGCGAGCTTTTCTCTCTTTCTCCCAGGTATCCCTCTGAGTCTGTCTGGAAGCAGGTTCGTCTCTGGCCAAATGAACGCTCAGGCCACCCAGGGGCTCTGTGTGGTGCTAAGGTGTAGAAAGTTCTCCTGCCACCTTCAGACCCAGGAACGGTTGCATTCGGTCCTAAAGAATAAACGCAGACTCAGCTTCCCACTGCCCGGCGGGAGCCTGACTTGTCTGGGAAGGCAGCACAGAGGGCGGGCTGTACGCGTCCCCTTCTCTCTTTTCTTGCTGCCCTCCTTGCTGCCAGGGCCTGTGCCTGCGTCTCCATCCTGACTGACCAGAGGCGCCTCCAGAGATGGAGTGTCTGCGGAAAGGGCAGTCTTGTCACTAGTAGCCTGCTTGGTCCTTCGGGTGCAGCAGTGGTTAATTCTGACGTGTTCTGTCAAGGGGCACTTGTGTGGCTTCCCTGGAGTTGGTCCTGCTGAGAGCTGATGGGCTGGGGCTGTGACTGCTCTGCCCTCCCAGGGCCCCTCGGGCAGTTGTTTTGGATGGCCCTTCAGAGTATCCCCAGGGAGCAGTGCACACCCATGGGGCAGCAGTGGTTCTTCCCTGGGCAGCTGTTCTTTGTCCCTGATGGGAAGCTCTGGTCACGGCCTCCGGTTTCTGGGTTCTCAGGAGACCCCAGCGACAGCTCTCACCCTGACTCCCAGATGCTGTAGTCCAGGCAGCCATCCCTGGAAACCCTGCTTGGGAGGGATGGGGAAGCCACCTTACCCTCCTCTTTCCACAGGCACAGCTCTGAGGAAAGTGCCTTGCTCCCGTCCTGGTCTCCTCCTGTGGGCCCCGACACTGCGAGGCGGGCTGGGGAGGCATCTGTGGGTGGAGGATGTGGGCATGCTGCTCACCTCTGCCAGCCCCAGGGCAGCAAACCGGCTCACGGTGAACATCCTGTGCCCCTGCTGGTGGCCTCCAAGGGGACAGGTCATTCCTGGACCCTGGAGGAGGTGCAGGAGGGGGAGGTTCCTGGGGATCCTAGAGCTGGCTGTGGGGTCTCTTGTAACCCTGCCTGCTGCCCTCCGCCCAGCCTCCTAGTGAAGCAGATGTGGTGACCTTGTGTCCTTTTTCCCTCCCCCGGGAGCTTGTGTAGAGGAGCTGGCCCCCTGCAAGACTCAAATCCCTGTCCACTCATTCAGCAGCGCAGTGCTGCAGCTCCAGCGCGTGGCTAGAGAAACTCTCTGTCTTCCAGGTGGAAAATACAGTTTCTGGACTCAGCCGCCAGGACTGGCATGGTACAGGGCTTTTTTCTCCCGGGGAGGGTCTGGAGGCGTCTTCCTCAGGAGTTCAGCATTGTTAGAGGGTTCCTTGGGCTGTTGCTTTCTGCATCTGGCTTGGAGATGGGAAAGTTTTATGTTTATTCCAATTAACAGTAATTTTAAATTACAATTTTGGTCTTAATTGTATGTATTTGGGGATCCCATTTAAATCTTTGGAAATAATTACAGGGCAATATTTTGGGAAGTTATATTAAAATGCACAGATGTTCAAGCAGAAAAAGGTCCCTGTGGGTGAGCCTCCGCCCTGGCAGAGGGGTGTCTGGCATGGTTCCTGCCGCAGGTGGCCCTGAAACAGGAGGTGGCCAAATCCAGCCCTCCTTCCCAGCACAGTCATCACGCTCACCTGCAGGCGTAAGTGTGAGACTTTCTGCGGGGGCCGGGCAGGGCTGAGCCCTGCGGATGCTCTGCTCTTACCTCTGCGTATGTAAGTGTGATAACCCTTAAGCCATAAATCAGGCATGGGATTAAGAGCAATAACTAATAATAACATAGAACAATTATAACAGTGTGCCATAGTAATAAAAGTCATTTAAAATTGATGAATTGTTCACTTCTGGAATTTTCCATTTATTGCTTCCCAGTCTCAGTTGATGGTGAGTAACTGGGACTGAGCACAGTGAAATAACTGGTGTGTGGGGACTGGTGTGTGGGTCCCCAGGATAAGGCCACTGGGCCACTGCTACACAGCCAGACCCAGTGTCGGTCAAGGTCACTGAATGCTCTGGGGAGAGATCTGTGGAGGGAAAGGAGACCACTGAGGTGGCAGGAAAGTGACAGGAGAGGCAGGCCCGAAGGCTGTGCCCACACTTGCAGGCAAGCTAACTGGTGCCAGCAAATGGGGCTGATTTCCTGGTTTTTTTTCCAAACCCAGAAAGGCCCAGGGTCTTGGTAGGGGTTGCTGACCTCTGAGCGCCACTGTGGCAGCAGGCCTTGCGCTTATTCCTGGACAAGGGGCGCGAGGTGTCACTCCTTGTGAAAGAGCAGAGTTTAAAAGCTGGAGAGCAGCTCTTCCCGAGGACCGCTGCCCTGGGCCCGTTCAGGGCTTGCTGGGCTCGGGGTCTGCGTGTCTCAGGTCCTCTTTCTGCTGGACTTCCACCGCTCCCTCTGGGTCACACACGAGCTTCGCACTGAGCTCTTTAACCCTCACAAGCAGTGTCCAGGGTGACTATGACCCTTGCAAGGACCCGTGGAAGGATGGCCAGGGCTCCTTGCAAGTAGAGGTGGTAGACACCACAGGAGGGGGTTGGTCTTGTTTCCAGCAGAAGTGACTATCACCCTCTAACTGGTGCTAGCTGTTGTGACACTGGTCGGTTTAAAGCCAGGTCCTGCTTGGCTGCAAAAGAAATAAAAACAAAGAGCCCTTTGAAATGGTCTGAGTGTGTCCCCAAGTTCATACGCTGACATCCTCACCCCAAGGGGTGGCAGTAGGGAGTAGGGCTGTAGGGAGGTGCTGAGGGCAGAGGCCTCATGGGCAGAGTTATTTCCCTTACAAAAGAGCCTGGAAAGCTGGAGGTTGCAAGGCTGCTGTTGCTGAGACAATGAAGAAAAACTTGGCAGGTGGAGCAAAGGCCACGCAGTGACCAGTGTCGTCCCTGGGGCGCAGTTGGCCTCTTGCCACCTGGGGAGGAAAGCAGGAAGCCGGGGAAGCTGCCGGTTTAGATGCAGTGCTGGCTCAGCGTAGGCCTCGGTCCTCTTCTTGCTGGAACAGGGGGTGGCTCAGGACCAGTCACTGTCAGCCTCGGCGCTTTATGCCCCAGGGCATCCCCAGGACTACAGAAGATGGTCACCGCGAAGGTCTGCCCCATGTTGGGTCTGCCAGTGTGACTGGGACAGATCAAAGGAAGGACAGTGATGAGGCAAGTGGCTAAAATTAGAAGAAACAGTACCTTTAACAAGAGAGAAACTAACGTTCCATCAGTGGTGGGCAGCTCTATGGAGTCACCAGGACTGTGGGCCACTTGTAACTCTTGGATCCACTGTCTTGCTGTATGGGCTTCACTGAGGAGCATCTTATCCACTGTGGCTGTGTCGGCTCCAGCCAGAAGATGCATATCCCAAGCAGCAGCGGGAAAGAGTGGGCAAAAGGGCCATGTCCTAGTGGGTCAGTTGTCTAGAAGGATCTTTTCTGGGAGCCCCCACCATACATATTCCAAAGCATATGCCCCACCTAGCTGAAAGGGATGCTATGCAGCTCAGTTTGGAATCCAAGCTCTGTTCTGAAGGGAGAAAGTGGAGATGTATGTCCTGCCAGAGCTGCCCATCTGGAACGCTCTGCGTTTTGGTATTGCGCTGCCCTGCGGGAGCCAGCCCCTTTGCTAGCCTTCTTTTCTCCTTCTTTTCTTTCATCCCTCTTTGCCAAGTGTGCTGGGCTCTGGTGGTTGGGTGACTTCATGGGCTCCACTCAGCCTGCCCTGCCCTGGACCCTGTCGAGGTGGGATCTGCAGTGGTTTCCCCAGTGGGTGGGGGGTGGAGGGCAGGCTCTGATCTGGGAGGGAGGCTGAAGCCCTGGGTCCTCTGCTGAGTCATATGACAAGCTGCATGCTTGTAGGGCGAGGACAGGCGTTGCTATCCTCTAGGACAGGGCCAGGCAAACCCATACCCTGTGCCCCACCCAGTTCCTGATATGCTGCACGTAGCGGTTTTTGTTGTAATAAAAGAAAAAAACAGAGATTCTTCTGTTCATCCTCTCAGGTTGAATTGGAACAAAGAGAGAGACCCTCACCTTCATATTTCCTTGGGTTTTTGTGTTGGTTGGTGTCCCCGTGTCACAACTGTTCTTAAGGAGAGTAAGAACCTGCAGGGACTTGGACCTGGGCGCCTGCCATCCTGCACACCTGAGGCCCTGGCTTTACCTGCTGCTGTACCATATAACCTGTACAGTCAGGGAGAACAGGACCTGCAGCTTGTGTCCAGGCAAGTGACTTTTAATATCCCTGAAGGCTACTACTTGGGCAGCCTGATGTGTGGAGCCACAGCCTACTGGGTGGTTCTCTGGGATGGGCAGAGGCCTTCCAGGAGTTAGAAAGCGGGGTCCTAGGGAAGGAGGGGCCAGTAGGGGCCTGCTGCTGTTCTGTGGATATGTCCCCCAGAAGTTCCTGTGCTGGGAAGTTAATCCCTATAGTCACATACTGATAGTATTTTGAGGTGAGGCTTCTGGGAGGTGACTGGGATTAGATGCGGTCACAACGGTGGGGTGTCCATGATGGCATTAGCAGCTTTATAAGAAGAGGGAGGGCAACCTCAGCTAGTGTCCAGTCTGTGTTACCACTGGGTGCCCCCTGCCATGTGGTGATGTAGCCAGAAGGTCCTCATCAGGTGCCAGTCTCTGCTCTTGGTCCTCTTGGTCTCCAGAACCATGAGCTACACACACCTCCATCCTTTACCAGTTATCCAGTATGGGTATTTTCTGACAGCAAGAAACAGCGGGCTGGGACAGGGCTGAAGCTCAAGGCTGCACACAGATCTTCACAGAACAGGGCCTGAGCTGGAAGACGATGTGGGGCCGCAGTGGAGAAAGCCAGGCCTTCACCTCCACCTCCTAAGTTTACCCAGCGCAGGGTGGACTCACAGCCAGGCCGGAGCAGGGAGCGTCTGCTTCTATTGGGTGAGGTCAAGGAAGGGAGCCAAAGAGTGTGGTCCTAATTAGGGTTCCCTAATTGTGCAAGAAGAAAAGGGCTGGTTTCCACCTAGCTTATTTTAGACTGTTGTAGTTCAAATTCTGTAACAGCTAGCTATCCATGCAGAGCAGAACACAGGATTAGGTAGAAACCCATGTCTGTTCTCCCTTGGAGGGGTAAAGTGGGCAGTGTGCATTTCCTCCACTCTTGAAGTCTTGATTTTGTTTTCCTACATGCTTCTTTGATTGCTTGTAGAGGAATGAAAGCTTCTAGCCCCCTGGAAAGACTTTTTTCCCCACCAGAGAGGTTTTTCAATCTAGTTGAGGGTAGATTGAGTTTGACTTTGCAGTGACCCCAGAAGAAGAGATGATCGTGCTAGTGTCCTCTGTAAAAAGGGTGGTGCCCTTTGGAGGTGTTCGAAGGTGGTCCGGGGTGTGTTCGTGGGGGCCACACGCGCTTTTGCATTTGCTCCTCTGGTTTTACTTCTTGGCTCTTTCTGGTAGCTTTCTTTGCACACTGTAGTTTCTGAGCAAGACATTTCAAGTAAAGGTCATGGGCCCCCAGTCCCCAGCTTGCTGTCCTTCGTGACCAGGCCAGCTCTGGGCAGGGTTGATGGTCATCTCCTCCCAGGATGTGACATGCTGGGCCACTGAGGCAGCCTTGTATACCAAAAGTGGAGGGCCAGGGCCTGTGGGGACCTGGAAAATATCCATTCATGTCAGTAGAGGGGTCTGGTTGATGGGCTCTGTGTCTTGCAGGGCGTTGTGTCATCCAGGAACCACAGTAGATCCAGTTGCAAAACAGGAGTCTCCATGGCTAGGCACATGTAGGCGTTTGATTGGCTGTCTCGTTTGTTCTTCTTGCCTCGTTCCTCGGAGAAGAGCAAGGATGAAGAGATTTGGCTGGTAATGGCCAGTGTCTGCAGAAGCCCGGGACTTCCCATAGGATGGGCTGGGCCATTTCTGTGCTAGGAAATTGAAGAGAGGCACCGAGGAGCCCAGAGGGACGTGGTCTGAAGGCTTCCATGATGATGGGTGTGAGCGGTGGAGGCGGGTGGCAGAGACTTCCGAGAGCGGGCAGGGGTGGGGGCTGGTGGGAGTCTACCTTGACCCATCCTCTCGCTGATGGCAGCATCCCCTGGGAGTCCCATCCCCCTGTGAGTCTCAGTCCTCCCTCTAGTCTGTGAGATGGGCATAGTAGAAATGTGCGTTTCACCAGTGTATTAGTGCAGAAAGAGGAAGCAGTTCTGATCTTCTCTGTCACGTGCCCAGCACAGATCTCGAGGCTGCCCGGGCCCTCATTTCAGGGTGTGCTACCAGGGAGCTGCCCACTGACCTCGTACCCCACAGAATGTGCCTGGCCTCTGCCCTCTCTTGACTGTTCTGAGAGGCGGGGCCAAATTCCCTCCATCCTCAAAGCCTGAAGCCCAGAGGGAAAGGGACCTCCTGGTGGTGGCTCACTGTCTGCCCCAGCTGGGACACACCTGGTCTCTGGGGGCTGCTACTTACATTCCCAGGGTGCCAGGGATTCCACTGTGGGTGGGAGCATTTGACACGACCCCCTCAGCTCTAATCCTGGGGACTCTGACACCATGATGTCCCTACACCCACACAGCTGTCCTCAAGCCAGCGAGCACATGGAACAACAGCCCTCAGGATGAGAGGCTCCCAGCACCCTCCCACCTTGTGCCATGAAATGTGTCTCCAGGCTGTGCCTTAGCTGTGCTTTTTAAGGAGTTGGGTATGAACTCACAGTATTTATGTCTTAACAACTTGGAAGCCACTTGGAAAAGAACACTCATAAATGGAAATACATTGATTCATCCTTCACCACAATTTCTTACTAAGGGCACACATGCCTGTTGGGTGAGAACTTGCCCCTGTAATAATTTTTAAGTGTGGTAAATACACATGACATAAGATTTCCCCTCAGAACCATTTTTAAGTGTCCATTTCAGTGGTGTTAAGTATATTCACAGTGCTGTACCACAGTCACTACCATCAACTTTCACAACTTTTTTATCCTCCAAAACTGAAACTCTGTACCCACTAAACAGCAACCCTGCATCCCCCTCTCCTGCCCCCAGGCAGCCACGATCCTGCTTTCTCTCTCTGTAAACATGAGGACTCTAGGCACCTCACGTCTGTGTGAATCACACAGCTTTTGCCTTTTAGTGACTGACTAGCATCACTTAGAGTAATGTTCTCCAAGTTCATCTGCACCATAGCACGAGACAGAATTTTCTCCCTTTTAAGGTTGCATAATATTCCAGCATGTTAGAATATAGTTTGCTTTTTCCTGATGGCCTCGTGGGTCACTTCCATCTTTCAGCTCTTGTTGATAGTGCTGCCATGAAGACAGGTGTGCACATATTTCTTTCACACCCTGCTTTTGATTCCTCTGAGTAAATGCTTAGAAGTGGGGTTGCTGAGTCATACGCAAATTGTATGTGTAAATCTTTGAGGAGCCACCATACTCTTTCCCAGAGTGACTGTACCACTTTATGTTTGTATCAGCAGTACATGAATTCTCCTCCCCTTCCTTTTTCCTCTTCCTCCTCCTCTTCCTTCTCGCCTCGCTTCCTCTTTCCTTCCTCCCTTTCTTCCCTCTCGCGCTTCCCTTTCCTCCTGTTCCCCTCTTCTCCTCCTCTATTTGTTTTTCTTTTTCTTTTCTTCCTTCTCCTTTCGAGTCACCCCTTTAGTAGGTGTGAGGAGGCCGGGGTTTGCTTTTGACTGCAGCGAGCATTTTCGCAAGATGCCTTTGAAAGCATTGGTGTGAGCTAAGGTGGAAGCCAAGTGCCGCCAGGCGGCGGTGCCTGCAGGAGGGCGATGCCCAGCACTCCTGTGCCCTCCCTGGAAGTCCCACGACCCTGTATCAGCACTGCTATTCCCAGCATGCTTTGTGAGTAATGTGGGATAATGAAGCAAGTGGATAATGTGATTGTGACCAGGATTTTCTGTTGGAAGAAGAAGGAGATACTGATGAAAGAAACATGTAGCTGGGCCGGGAATGTAGCTCAGTGGCAGCAGCGCCTGCCTGGGAAGCGCAAGGTCCTGAGTTCGATTCCCAGTGCTAAAAAAAAAAAGAAAGAAAGAAATAAGCAGCTAAGAAACCCCTGGAATCCTGAACTGAGGTGACAAGCACAGCAGGAATTCAGGAGTGAGCTGTGCTCCCTGGAGAGACCTGGAAACAGGGCGGACCCAGGGCATCTGCTGGGCTCCCACTAGGTCTTGTAATTAATGTTTCTGCTGAAATCAGGATGACTTGGCAAGTGGCCAGTTTCCGGGCAGGGGCAGGAAATGTACACATTGTCCATGGGATGCTTTGCCATAGCAATAGCAGAGGAGCCATCAGAGGCCAGTAGGGTGGTGGTTAGGGGAGGCCAAGGATGGGGCTGTTTGAACATCAGTGAGAGTCTGAACCATGGATGGAGATGCATCCGGCACCTCTATACCCTTAGTACCAAGAGGACATACAGAATGCAAGCCCCGCCTGTCCCCTGGGACAAAGACACAAAATCCTTTATTTGCTTTGAGTGTTCATAATTAAACGGAAAGACTGAAACACTCATCCTGAGTTTCGTAGGCAGGCTGCACCAGGGTTGCCGATGGCTAGGATGGGGACGTTCTGCTGGTGGAGGGGTTCCAGCACCCGTGTGCAAGAATTCCCTGGCTCGGGTGGGGGTGGTCCTTGGGGCCTGCTGACGTCACGGGGCGTGGGGAGAATCACTCCAGGAAGGGGAGTGCTTCCGGAGCTGAGCTTCCAGAGCCGTCCACCCACCAAGTTCAGGAACACAAAGGGCAGATGATGGTGTTTGGTTCTGGAGACCTTCACTGTGGAAATCACTCTGGGTCTAATGATTCGTTTTTTTTGGTTAATACGTAGCCAGGGAAAGAAGGGAGGGGGAAACATAAAGCATTGATCCGGGGGATCCTGTGTGTTCAGAGATGTGCCGGGGCTGGCGAAGGTGAAGGCAGAGCAGGGCTGTGATTACGCTGCCATCTGGACAGGGTCGTGGGCACCCAGGGCCTGTGGGTCTCAGGGTCTCAGAGGGCTGGGTGGCAGCCCCCACCTATCTCCTGCCTTGCCTGGAGATTCTGGGATGCTTAATAATTATTTATTAAGCTAAATGTTTGCTTTTTACAAATCTGGGTTATTGTTGCACTAAAAAAACTGATGGAGAGGAAGTGACCACAAAAGCAGGCATTGAAACTCAAAATGGGCATCAGGCAAGCGCCAGGAGGGCGAGAACAGCCCTCGTCACAGGCGGGTGAAGTTGTCCTGTGGCTGTGTCCCACAGCCCTTCCCCAATGGGGTCCTTTCTGGAGTTTTCCATTTTAAGTCTTCCCGTACCCACAGATGGGTTTGTTGTCTTGGGTTCTGAGCTTTGCGTGCTGGCTGTGGCATCCTCTTGCTGGATTTACTCTGTATTTTCGCTTGGAAGGAACTGTGTTAGTCCTGGTCCTCTGGGCAGCAGACACCGAGGCAGGACTGGGGCGGCAGCTGTGTCGGGGCTGAGGAAAGGCAGAGCTCCAGGAGAGGTGGGGCTGGAGTTCTATGCTGCAGTCCAGGGACAGCGCTGTGACTTGGCCACCCTTTGTGCCTGTGTCTCCGGGGGATAAGGGTCTAGGTTAGGGTCCCTGCTGCTCTTGGTCCTTGGCAGTAGGGCCTGCACAGACATTACTGTGACACACTGGAATGATGGACTTAGTCAGGGAGACAATGATCTGGATAGATAGCATTTTGCTATGCAGTTAATACAGTGAAAAGCGGTTTGGTGCAGTGCTTAGGAGTAGGCCAAATTCTGGCAGGGCTACTACTGACTGTGTGGCCCGAGTCATCCTGTAGTTGCACTCTGTCTTGACAGTTTGTAGAACAGGGCAGACAGTGGGATTGGGTGAAGCAGGCCTGCACATGAAGCTGGCACCTGGGGGAGCTCAAGAAAAGTTTGTTGGTTGAATTGCAGCACCTTTGGCCATTCTGGTGAGGGATCAGTGGGAGGAACCCATACAGACACGTTGCTGTCTTTTTGCTGTTTCCTGGGGAAGACTCCGTGTGGTTTGTTGCCGACCATGTTGACCCCCAGGTCAGTTGTTGGACATGCTGACTTGGTCCTCACTTTTCCTGATGTTCCCCCTCATTGCTGCAGCCTGTGCATCCGCTTCCTCCTGTGGAGAATCAGGCTCAGGGAGAAAATGGCGCCCCTCATAGGTGAGTGATCACAGATCAGCAATCTGTGGCCCACTCTCAGGTCAGAGTCACCACCTGCTGACTAGACAGAAATGCAGAGTAGGCGGACCCAGTCACAGGACGGTGGCTTCCCCTCCTTCCCACTGTGACTTCCCTCCAGAGAAAGAGCGAGTCCCAGGCTTGGGCCTGCCGGGCTGGACCTTTGTTATCCTTGAGGCTTGCAGCCACTGGAGTAGCCCCCGCTGCTTCCTCCTCTGTGGGCCTCAGTTTCCTCAGTTTTAGCAGGGGCATCTGTAAGCCTGACTCTGAGATGTTTTCAGCTGTCTCATTTGTAAATATTATGACTCACCCAAAATTACAAAGCACAGCTAATGAAACTAAGAGTTTATAAATTTCTCTCCCTCCATCCCTTCCTCCTTCCTTGCTCCCTGCTTCTCTCCCTCCCTTCCTTTTCTCCTTGCCTTCTCTTCCCCTTCCTTCCCTCCTCACACAGTAAGCTGAGTTTTTGAAAAGTTCTCTTCAGAATAAGACAATCCTCTAATGGAGGCCACTGGTACCACCACACCGGGCAGTGAGATGTTGCATTTCTCATTACTTAGCCTGGGTAAACGCTGAGGCCCTGCCATTGTAAAGGTTTCTTTCCTATCTGGGGACACCACCTGTGGTCTGGCCAGCTTGCCGTCTTGGAGGTAGAGCACTCACGGCTCTTATCTGCCTCCATCTGGAGTGACATGGTCCTTGCTACTCACATTTGATAGGTCAAGGCTGGTCATGTGACCCACCCTGGGAAGCTGCTCTGAGCATTTTGCTCGTCCTAGGATTTGCCTCTGAGTCATTGCCCATGCTGTGCCCTCCTTCTGGATGCATCCTGTATGTTTCTATCACCTGTTTACACCTTGTTTTCCCTTTGCATGTGGCATCTACTTTAAACTCTCCTCAGGCTGGGTGAAGGCCTATGTACTTACCCCTTTAAGGGTTCATGCTTCGAAGCTTTGATATTGCTACAGTTTGGATCTTGAATGCTTCCTAAAGGCCCATCCATCAAAGCTTAGTTCTCAACCCATGGTGCTGTTTGGAGGTGGTAGAACCTTTAAGAGGTGGGGCATGGTGGGAGGAAGTTAGGTCACATCATGGCTCCTCCTCTTCCTCTCTAGCTTCCTGGCCACCATGAGGTGGGCAGCTTGCTCCACCTGCACTCCCTGCCATGATGTGCTGCCTCGCCACAGGCCCAAAGCAATGGGAGAAACCAGCCATAAACTGAAACTTCCAACACCATGTGTCGAAATAGACCTCTCCTCTTTAAAGTTGACTTCTTCAGTGTTTTGTTGTAGTAGTAGAAAGCTAACTCAGATGTTACCTAAGGTGTGAGCTCATCAGGGGATGGGGCTCAGCCCCTGATCCTTACTGAGAGGATTTCAGAGGACATCTAGAAAAGAGACACAGAAAGCAGGCGTCAGAGGTGCTGCATAGTTAGGATGGTGTGGGGAAAGGTTTAGGTAGTGGCTGCAGATCCATGACAGTGCTGGCACCGTGTAGGTTTGGAGTCTTGTCGCACCTGGAAGAGCAGCAAGGTGGGGCTCCAGGGCCCCGGCTGGGCTCAGCCTTCCCACTCTCCTCTCTCATACACACGGGGCCCTTGAGAGTGGCCTGCCCAGTTTTCACCGGCACCTTGGGGATCCTGAGGCTTCCCGAGAACATCACAGTTATGAGGAGGTGAAGGCAGAAATGCACAGAGCCACGTGGTACCTTGGAGTCTGGCCCTGTTGTGATTGCTGGACCCTTACTGGAAATGTTTTGTTTGGAATGGAGAGGACCAGAGGGAGGGAGTCTAGGCCATAACACAATAACGAACAAGTTGGACTTGAAACAGTATAATGGTCCCCTGAAGCATCTCAGGTGATCTTGGATGCTGCCAGTTGTTCACACTGAAAGTCATGTCAGTTCCAGTGGCTTTCAAAGGTGCCTGAAATAACCACTCGGGGCTGTATTTGTAGGACTGCTTTGTTTTAGTGACCATTATTTGGGAATTTAATATGAACATTGATAGAAACCGAGATCTCACACGGAACCAGAGCAGACCTGACACGAGGAAAGTCTTTATCGGGGGGGAACGGAGTAGCAGACTACCTAGCGGACCAAGGTAGCCCTGAGCTGAGGAAAGCGTGGGCCTTTAAGCTCTTTTCTGGCGGGGGTGGGGTGGGGTGGGGTGAGGAGATGTCCCTGACCAGAACAGCCTGAGCCCCAAGCAACAGGGAGGGGCGTCCAGGCCAGAAGGGCGCAAATGGCAGGATTTGCCCGTTTCAGAACAACCTGAGCAGGTGAACTGCCAGAGCAAATGAGGGCAGGGATAGCTTTGTGGCCGAGGGGAACTGAAGTGGAACAGGTAAGGGAAGGAGAGAAATACTGAGAGTTAAAGTTTTCCCATGAAGGGGGTGAGACTGACTGCCTTGTGACTTATCAGTCCAGACTTAATCTAATAGGAATAAGGACATCGAGTCTTGTCAGTAGCTACTTCCTGCTGAGGAGGGGCGTAGTTATTTAATCAGGGTTGTCAGTCAGCAGCAGCCAATGGAGATGAGAGGGCGAAGTGTCTTGTCGGTGGCTACTCCTCACTGAGGGAGGGGCATTGTTAAGTCTATTTCTGGGTTGTCAGTTGGGACCGGCTGAAATTGGAAATCTGAAAGAAGCATAAGGTTAAAATTTTGTTAATCTTTGGACCATGTTGCAAATGAGAGAAAAAAACATAGGGCGCTGCAAGGAGGAGAGCACAAATGGTGGCGAGGGGTCCCAGCAGTGGGAACAACCAAGGAAGGAGGCTTGTCCAGATACTTGACGCGGGAGAGGATTCACTGTGGAGGTGTTGGGCTTGGTTTTTAAGTTGCTGAATTTTTTCTTGGACAAGGCTGGACTGGCCAGCATAGACGCAGCATTTTTCCCCCAGGAAGAGACATGTTCCTCCTTTTTCGGCAGTGAGCAGATCCAGTGCCCTTCTGTTCTGGAGGACGATTCCTGCAAGCTGATCTAGCTGGGAATATATCAAAGAAAAAGTGTTGGCCACCTGATCTGGTTGATCTGGTGGTTGGTTAACCAGTGGGAGGTTAGAAGCAACTCAGTTTGCAAGGCTGGGGACTGCCAGAGCTCCTGCCAAGACTGATGTACCCAGGGCTGCCCTAATGGAGATGCTATGTCAGGAGCGCTCAGGTGGGTAGAGGTACTGGTCGGTGAATTCCCCATCCATGTAGACATGTAGACTGGGGAGAGGGAGAACTGGAAGGCAGACCATGTTAGGGGGGTGTCTTGGTTACTTTTCTTTCGTTGCTGAGACAAAATACCCAATGCCCAAAATGAAGAAAGGAAAGGTTTATTTAGCTTACAGTTTGTGGAGGTTTCAGTCCATACTTGGCTGATTCAGAGGCAGAGTGGCACATGGCAGAGGGCAAACGTTCATGGCAGCAGAGCACAGCAAAAACAAGAGCAAAAGGAGGGAATGGCTGCAAGCAGCCTCTATCCGTCCCCCTTACATTGTAAACAGGCTACCCCCACCCAGGGGGCATGTAGCTCTCACACAGTCTCCATGCCCTCCTCTTCCACAGGCTCAGGATGTGTACAAAGTCAGCGCTCTGGCTTCCTGCTGAGTCACTCAGCCAAACCGCTAGACTCCCCAAGTTGACACAATGTATCAACCATAACAGGGGTAACAGGGGTAGAGGTGGGGCTTGCATAAGAAGAAGTGAGGGTGAGGGAGGGAAGAACGGGGGTCTGACAGCAAGGAAGGGAGCTAGGGGGGCTGGTTGCTCCGTAGCAGGTGAGCTTAGCCCCAGCAGGGGGAGATTCACTGGGCTGAGCCTGCAAAGGGTCAAAGTTTTTGTCAGGTTTGGGTGAATATTGGTCTACGTAGGATCGGAGGAGGTGATGGGTGAGGGAGAGAAGAGGCAAGTAATTGGCGAGAGGGCTTGGAGCAGCAGGGAGAAGCTGGAGAAAAGGCCGTCAGTACATGAGTTCAAAGGGGCTGAGGCCACAGGGTTGGCGGGAGGCAGCGTGAAGACGGGTCAGGGCCATAGGCAGGGGGGATGGCCACGACTGCTGAGTAGCTTAGAGAGATGCACCGTAAGGAGATGGTTGGCCTGTTTTTTTTACCTTACCTGAAGACTGAGGGTAGTGGAGAGTGTGGAGGCCTGTGGGTGTCGGAGGCCCGTGACACTTGTTGGGTGACTTTGGAAATGAATTACAGGCCATTGTCTGACTGAATGGAACGGGGCAGGCAGAAATGGAGAATGATTAATGTGTCCACCCAGGTGAGGATGTATTGGAGTTTTTTTGTGCCTGAGCATGTGGGTAAAGTTAATTTCCCAGTCTTCTCCTTGTAGTGTTCCCCTAAACTGGTGTGGGGAAAAAGTGAGGGGACGTTGAAGAGAGCCTTGTGGGTTTGTTTTTGAGCATACTGTGCATCGTGAGGAAATGTAAGGGGGTTAGGCCAGGATAGAAGATGATGGGGTCTAGAAGCCTTTTTAGCAGTCTCCAGCCTATGTGTAAAGAGTTGTGTAGTTGGCTAAGGAACTGTCGGGCATGGTCATCTGGGAGAGACTACTTCCTGTCTAAGAGGAGCCTGTCCTCTGGGCCAGGGGAAGCACCTTTTTGGGACAGTTGCTTGAGGTGTGTGTCTGAGTAGGTGAACCCAGTGGGATATAAAGGGGGGGCAACTAAGGCCCGGATACTAAGAAGGAAATTGGGGGGTGGCCATGGCTGGAGGGCTGCCAACTTGGCTGCTTTATACTGAGGTGGCAGTAGGGAGGAGGTCAGTTCAGAGCAGGAGTGTGTGGGCTGTGCATTTGAAAGAAGAAGGAGAGATGCTGGGTTGAGGGTCCCACAGAGCTTTAGTGAGACCTGAGGGTTCTCAATGAAGGTGAGGTGAAAGAGTTGGAGGCGAGAGGGAGCTAGAAGATACAGAGCTTGGTGTGAGAGAAGGTCCATAAGACAGTGGGGGGAATAAACTGTTATCTGTCCCTGGAGTGTTAGTTTTTGGGCTTCCTGCATCAGGGTGGCAGCAGCTGCCAGAGGTCTAAGGCAGGGAAACCAACCTCGTGTTGTTAGGTCTAGCTGTTTGGACAGATATGCTCTGGGGGCAAAATCTGGGCCCTTGTACTGACCCAGGACTCCTAAGGCTGTTCTATGAGATTCTGAAGTGAACAGGTAAAAGAGTTGGGTAGGAATGGGAAGGGCAAGGGCAGGCGCCTGCAGGAGCAGAGTTCTGATCTGAGTAAAGGCCTGGAGGACGAGGTGGGAGCCTGCGAGGGGTTCGTCCTGCAGTCCATGAATAGCACCATACAGTGGTTTAGCCAGGAGTGCAAAGCGGGGGATCCGCAAGTGGAAGTACCCCACGAAGCCAAGGAAAGATTGGACCTGTTGTTTTGTAGTGGGGGGGACCAAGGAGCGGAGGGCCTCCCTACGGTCGACCATGAGATCCCTCGTGGTGGGTGTAAGTTGGAACCCCAGATAGCGAACAGAGGGGAGAGAGGGCTGTGCCTTTGTTTTGGAAACCGGTAGCCCTTTTGGGAGAGAAAGTTTCGGAGCAGAGTGGTGTGGAGGTGAGAGAGGTGAGGAGGGGGGCTGCACAGGAGCAGGTCGTCTACGTATTGGAGCGGCTGACTGCGTTTGAGATCTGAGGTGGCCAGATGGGTCGTGAGAGCCTGGCCGAAGCAGTGGGGGCTGCCCCTG
>PVLD010023852.1:0-26605 GCA_004027595.1 Dinomys branickii | reverse complement strand
TGTCTGTATATGGGTCCATACATCTACAATTCGAAGATATCAATGGATAAAGCAACAACTACTGTTGAGACCATATCACCTTGTCTATAGATTAGTTGTGATTGTACTATTTTCTATGATAATGGGTGTCTGTTTGTCAATATGTTTTTGTACTTTTATGTTTCTAAAATAAAAAAATAAAAAAAAAATAAAAAAAAAATAAATATGGCCCTTGATTTCCTCATCTGCTCTATAAAATGAAGGTAAGAATAATACTTATCTCAGAAGGTATTTTG
Source organism: Dinomys branickii (assembly GCA_004027595.1). Classification (NCBI taxonomy): domain Eukaryota; kingdom Metazoa; phylum Chordata; class Mammalia; order Rodentia; family Dinomyidae; genus Dinomys; species Dinomys branickii. The sequence continues at coordinate 26,330 of PVLD010023852.1, read as the reverse complement.
TGGATTAAATGAGTTAATACGTGAATTAATATATTTAATGTACCTAATATGGTGAATAAGTAAATAAGTGAAAGAAAGAAAAAGAAAGAAATGACTTACTTTGAAGCCAACTCTTTCTCTGTAGTCTTTCCATTATCTCAGCGTGCTGCCTCAAAACATATTTTAAGATCAGTGTATTTCACTAATATGAACTTGTATTTTTCTGGGTAGTTGTCATTACTAGTTTTATAGTAAGAGGGGCAGGTTACCAAGAGCCTTGTCCTTTCTCTGTGTACATGCACATGTTTTATAACCATAAGTTTCTTACATTTGCAGTTGTTTCTATTGAGACAAATGAATTAAGCTTATTTTGAATATTTATCTTAAGAGTATTTTCATTTTGGTGTACAATTATCACTTTTTTCTCGTGTAAGAACATGAGATCAATTTATTATTATTTTTACTTTTTGAATTTTTTTTTTTTTGAGATTGGGTCTTTCTTTTATTTTTATTTTTATTTTTATTTTTTTATTTATTTTATTTATTTATTTTTTTTTTGCGGTACTGGGGATCGGACTCAGGACCCTGCGCTTGCTAGGCAAGCGCTTATTCCACTGAGCTATATCCCCAGCCCCAAGAGATTGGGTCTTTCTGTGTAGCCCCATTTGGCCTTGAACTTGCAATCCTTCTGCCTCAACCTTGTGAGTGTTGGGATTATACCTGTGGACCATTATACTTGCCTTTAACTTCTAGGTGTATAAGACAATATTAACTAAAGGAACCATGTTGTACAGCTGATCTATAGAACTTAATCATTTTGCAAAACTAAGGCTTTATGACTGCTGACCAGCATCTCTCTCTTTCTTACTCCCAGTCCCTCACAAGCACTATTCTGTTTCTATGAATTTGATTATTTTCAATACCTGCCATAAGTTGAACCATGCAGTATTTGTCTTTTTGTGACTGGCTTATGTAACTTAGCTCAGTGTCCTTGAAGTTCATCCATGCTGTTGCATTTGGAGGGATTTCCTTGTTTGCTAAGGCTGAATAATATTTTGTTACATGTTTATACTGTATCACATTTTCTTAATTTATTCATGTTGATAAACATTTAAATTGTTTCCACCTCTTGGCTATTATGAATAATGTAGCAGTGAATGTGTGAGAGCATATCTCTCTTGGAGAACCTGTTTTCAACTCGTGGATAAATACCTAGAGGTGGAGTAGCTGAAACATATGGCAGTTCTATTTGTAATTTTTTTGACAATCCTCCATTCTGTTTTCCGTAGTGACTACACCCTTTTACGTTTCCACAGGCAATATACAAGGGTTCTAGTTTCTTCCCATTCTTGACTTTATTTAAAAAAGAAATTTTATAATAGCCATCCTTACAGTGTGAGGTGATGTCTCATTATAATTTTGATTTGGATTCCCCTGATGATTAGTGATACTAAACATTTTTCATATTTTTGTCAGTTATTTGTATGTCAATTTGGGGAATATTTATTCATGTCCTTCACCCATTTTAATTGAATTACTATTTTTTCTCTTGAGTTGTAGATACTCCTTATATAGTTATTCTTATAATTTTGGGTATTCTTTATCATATATATGTTTTGTTCTACTTCATAGGTTGGTTTTTCACTCTATTAATGCTATTTTGTGCTCTGCAGAAGAGTTGTAGTTTGATAATACTCCCATTTATCTACTTTTGCTTTTGTTGCCCCTGTGTTTGGTGTCATGTCCAAGAAATTGTTGCCAAGACCAGTGTTGTGAAGCTTTCTTTGTGTTTTCTTCAAGTGTTATAGCTTTGATTGATATATTTAATTCTTCACTCCATTGTCAGTTGTTTTTTAAAATATGGTATGAGAGTCCAGTTTCTTTCTTATTTGAGTGTGGATGTTCAGTTTTCCTAGCACCATTTGTTGTAAGATTATATATTCTTCATACCCTGTTGAAGAGGTATATGTGGGTGTTTTTATTTTTGGCTCTCTGTTCTGTTCTGCTTTAATGATTGTTATGCTACTTACTATATTTCCCCCATAAAAAGGATTATACTAATTTTTGCTTTAAAAGTTTAAATACAACTTATTTTCAGGAGATATATTTTTTCATGTAAATCAATCTACATTTATTCATGTATAAAAATCTACATTTATTCATATATAGTCATGACATCTTATGGAACATCATCATAACTCTCCAAACCCCAAATTCTGGCCTAAGTTTCTTGTAGCTCCGTTTCCTGTAGAACAAGTGGCCACGATCTCTCATGTTCTGCAGCAGAGCTCTCCTTACATGAGTGCTTCTTCTCTGTGTAGCTCATAGTGCATTGGCAACAGATCTGTCAGAGATTTTATCCCATGAATTCTTCACCCAAGTCATGACTTCTTGCAGGGTGGATTTCACAGTTTCCACTAAACCAACTGTTAATTGGAGTCTTAGGAGACAGGAGTGGCAGCTGGTGACAGTTAAGAATGATGGACCACACAAAACAGATGAAAAATTACAGGCACCAAAATTCAGAAAATGAGTGCATTAAGTACATCCACTACAACACACAATGTATTGAATTATGAGGATTCATATTAGACACAGCCATGACTATTATCAAGTGTGCACATTATTTGTGTATCTATATTCCAGTTGTGCATTTGGTAATAAGCCTCAAATTCATCTGTTGACATAGGTATTTCCTTCTCATCCAAAGATACCTCCTTGGTTATTTATAAATAATTATAATTTATATTATCATTTACTTAAAGCATTAATGTATTATTTGTATTTAATTACCTATTATTATTATTTATAATTCAATATGTCTGTTGTTTGTTGCAACAGACATTAAATGTATCTGTCTGGCTGAGGATCTTAACCAGGGCTTATTTTTGGGGTAGGGCTTATTTTCTAGTCGGGTCTTATTTTCAGGGAAATATGGTAGTACCAGACTACTGTAATTACTGTAGCTTTGTGATATTTTGAAATTAAGAGGCATGATGTTCCCAGTTCTGTTTTACCTTATGATTGCTTTGTCTATTCTGGTGGTTCATAAGAATTTTAGAGGTTGTGTCTGTTTCTGTAAAAATGCCATTAGGATTTTGATAGGCATCGCATTAACTCTGTAGATCACTTTTGATGATTTGGACATTTTAACATTCTTAAGTCTTCTAACTTATTTAATTCCAATCTTTTATAGTTTTCAGTTTATAAGTCTTTTATCACTTCAGTGGTTTATTTTTTTGATACTTATAAATTCTGTTTTTTCCTTCCTTTCTTTTTCAGATTATTTATTGTTATTGTATATGATTAACTGCTTTTTAATTTTTTTTGTACCGGGAATCAAACTCAGGACGTTGCGCTTGCCAGACAGGCACTTGTGCCGCTCAGCTATATATCTGGCCCTGATTAACTGGTTTTGTATGTTGGTTTTGTAACCTGAAATTTACTAAATTTCTTATGAGTATATGTTTGTGATACATAATAGATACATTTATCATGGGGGATTTATGCATAGATATATCACATCTGGATTCTTTTACTTCCCCTTCCTGCCTCCTGTCACCCCCATCACTGATCCCCTTCCTATCTCCATAGAGTCTGTCTCCCTATTTTTAGCATCTTTTCTTTTGCTCTTTCAATTATTTGTACTTTGGAGTTCTTTCCCTAAGGAATTTTTTTATCCTATTTTAAGGAGAATTTAAAACAAAAGAACATTAGGAAAATGCTAACAACATAGACAAGAACAAAAGAAAGCAAAAACAGTAAGAATAACACAGGATTTCAGAACAAAATGATGTAGATTAACAGTGATTGTTATATTACATGTTTTTATCTTCATTGAAGTTGGTCAGATTAGCAGATGTAAGAATGCAAGATTGATCAAACCATTAAAGAGAGTAAAAAGTAAAACACACAAAAAATAAATGATACAGAGTTTCACCAAATAAGATGATAGGAATTCAACAGTGGTAGTTATATTGCATATTGTCTTCAAACTAGTGGTTCAGATCACCAGATATAAGCATGCAAAATTGGTAAAAAAAAAAAAATAAATAAATAAAGCATTAACTGTTCCTTTCAATAAACTATTATGCATCAGCAGTACAGTTATCCCAGCTGTGCTTCTATACACATAATTTTCCCACTTCTTCTTTCTTTTTTTTCCCTTCCTCATCCCAGTTGTTTGTTCTTTTGAGCAATTTCTTTCCCTTTCTTAATATCTACTATATGTTTTGGGTTTTATTTACTCTTTCATGTTCTTACCCTAGGGAGACAGTATAATGTTTACACATGTGGGTCCAATTTACTTCACTTATGAGTATGGTCTCTGGTTACATCCATTTACCTATAAAAGCCTCAACTTTATCTTTTTTATAGCTTAGTAATACTCCATTGTATAGAAATACCACATCTTTTTTATCCGTTCCTCAATTGATGGGCATTTGGGTTGTTTCCAAGATTTAGGTATGACAAATTGTGCTTCTATAAACATGGGTGCACATATACCACTGTGATATGACATTTTCAGTTCTGGGAAAATACCCAGGAGGGAAATAGGTGGGTTAAGTGGAATTTCCAATCCTAGTTTTGTGAGGAATCTCCACACTGATTTCCACATTGGTTTCACCAATCTGCACTCTCACCAGCAGTGGAGAAGGGTTCCTTTTTACCCACAGCCTCTCCAGCACTTGTCATTGGTTGATTTCTTAATGATGGCCATTCTTTCTGGTGTGAGATGGAATCTCAGTGTTTTAAATTTCCATTTCTTGAATAACTAATGATGTTGAACACTTTTTCATATATTTGCTGTTAGTGTTTCTTCATTTGAGAAGTGTGTATTCATATCAGATACCCATTTTTGGATTGTGTCTTTGAATTTTGGGGGCCTGATTTTTTTATATGTTCTAGATAGAAGTCTTTTGTCTGAGGGGCAGTTGGCTAAAATTTTTTCCTAATTCAAGGGTTTTGTTTTTACTCTGTTGGTGATTTCTTTAGATGTAAACTTTAGATGTAAAATTTCTTTAGATGCAAAAACTTCAATCAGAGGAGATCCCAGTCGTTCATTCTTTCAAGTATTTCCTCAGCAGTTTGATTTTTGTTCATGAAGTCTTTGCCTACCCCTAAGTCTTCAAGTTTTCTACCTACTTTTTATTCCAGTAGAGTTAGGGTTTTTATTTTAATATTTAGATCTTTGATCCATTTTTACTTTAGTGTGTGGTGATAGACGTGGGTCTAGTTTTAGTGTGCAGCATGTGGAAAGCCAGTTTTTCCAGCACCTTTTATTAAAGAGGCTATTTTTCTTCCAGTGCATATGTTTGGCCTCTTTGTCAAAGATAAAGTGGTTGAGTGTGTTTGTAGTTGTGTCTGCATCTTGTTACCTGTCCCATTGATCTTCAGATCTGTTTTTGTGCCAGTACCATGCTATTTTTATCACATTAGCTTTGTAGTATAATTTCAAGTCAGGGATTGTGATGCTTCTTGTCCTGCTTTTGTTTCCCAGGGTTGCTTTTGCTATTGTAGGCCTCTTCTGTTTCCAAATGAATTTTAGGAATGTTTTCTCTAGATCTGTGAGGTATATTAATTGTGTTTTAATTGGGATTGCATTGAATCTGTACAACAATTTGGGAGTATGACCATTTTCACAATGTTGTTTCTTCCTAGCCATGAGCAAGGGATATCTTTCTATTTTTTGAAATTCTCTTTGATCTCTTTTTTTTTTAGAGTGCTTTGATTTTCACTGTATGGATCTTTTACTTCTTTTGCTAGATTGATTCCTAAGTATTTCAGTTTTTGGATGCTATTGTGAAAGGTGTGGTTTCACTAATTTCTCTGTCAGTGTTTGTTGTTTGCGTATAGGAATCCTATTGATTTTTGAGTGTTGACTTTGTATCTGGCTATGATACTGAATGTTTTTATTAATTCTAGGAGTCTTTTGATGGAGTTTTTTGGGTCTTCTATATGAAGTATATGTCATCTACAAATAATGGTAATTTCACTTCTTTCTTTCCTATCCTTATTCTTTTAATTTCTCTCTTGTCTAATTGCTCTAGGTAATAGATCCAGAACTATATTGAATAGTATTGCTGACAGTGGACATTCTTGTTGTGTTCCTGAATTTAAAGTGAAAGGTTTCAATATCGTCCATTTAGTATGTTCACCATTGGTTTGTCATATATCAGTTTGATCAGATTGAAGCAAAGACCATCTATTCCTATTTTCTGTAAGGTTTTTTTTTTTTATCATGAATGAGTATTGGACTTTATCAAAGCTTTTTCTGTTCAGTTGAGATGATCATGTGATTTTTGTCTTTGCTGTGTCAATATGGTATATTATATTAATTGATTTGCATATATTAAACCATCCTTGCATTCCTGGGGTTAGTCCCACTTGGTCATGGTGTATAATCTTCTTGATGCTTTGTTTCATTCTGTTTGCTAGTATTTTAGTAAGAATTTTTGCATCTATATTCATCAGGCAGATTGACCTGTAGTTCTCTTTTTTGGTTGGGTCTTACTCTGGTTTTGATATCAGGTAATACTTGCCTCTGGGAATGACTTGGGGAGAATTCCATCCCTTTCAATTTCATTAAAGAGTTTGAGGAGAATTGGCATTAAATCTTCTCTAAATTTCTTGTAGAATTCAGCTGTCAGTTGATCAGGACCTGGGCTTTTCTTTGTTGCCGTTTTTAAAAAATTATATTTTCAATTTTTTTGGCTGATATTATTGAGTTATTCAGAATTTTTATGTCTTCTTCATTCAGCTTTGGTGATTCATATGTAACTAGGAATCTGTCCATTTCCTCTGTGTTTTCCATCCTATGAGAGTAAAGATTTCCAAAGTAGATATTGATGATCTCAATTTCTGTCTGCAGTGAATACACCCCTTTCATTCTTTATTGCATGAATTTCAGTTTTTTCTTTCCTTTTATTAAGATAGGCAAGGGGTTTGTCAATTTCATTTATTCTGTCAAAGAAAGAGTAACTCTTTGATTCATTAATTCTTTGTATTGTTTTCTTAGTCTCAATTGCATTAATTTTTGCTGAGGTTTATAATTTCCTGCCTTTGTTAGGCTTTGAACTTGGCTTGTTCTTCTTTTTCTAGAAGCTTGAGGTGCAGCATAAGATTGTTTATTTGTGCTTGTTCTGTTTTCCGGATGTGGGGATTCACTGCTATAAATTTCCCTCTGAGAACTGCTTTCACTGCATCCCACAGGTTCCTGTAAGTTGTATCTGCATTTTTGTTTCATTTTAGATAGTGTATAATTTCTTCTTTAATTTAATCAGTAACCCATTGGTTGTTCAGGAGGGTGTTATTTTATTTCCATGTGTTTGTGGAGTTTTTGCTCTTTGGTCATTAATTTCCAGTTTCGTTGCACTATCCAATAGTATGCATGGGATAATTTCAATTCCTTTGCATTTACTTAAGCATGTTCTATCTGCTAGCATATGATCTATTTTAGAGAACATCCCATGTGCAGCTGAGAATGTGTATTCTGATGTTGGTGGGTGGAACACTCTGTAAAGATCTACTAAGTCCATTTGTTTACAAGTTTGGCTTAATTCTGTTATTTTGATGACTTTTTGTCTGGTTGATCTATCTCTTTGTGACAGTGGGTATTAAAATTCCCTATTATGATTGTGTTACTGCTTATTTCATTTTTCATATCTGTTAAAATTTGTCTTATATAATTGAGTTCCTGTATTTGGTACATAGATGTTTATGATTGTGATCTCTTTCTCTTGAAGTTTTCCCCTAACAAGTATGTAGTGACCTTATCTCTTTTAATCATTCTTGATTTGAAGTTTACATTGTCTGCAATCAGAATAGCTACACCCACCTACTTTTTTCTGGGTTCCTGTTGCATGGAGTGTTGTTTTCCATTCTTTGATTTGCAGTCTATGAATTTCCCTTTGAGTTAAATGTGTTTCTTTTTTTTAAAATGTGTTCCTTGTATATAGAAGTTGGATTTTGTCTCTTGATCCACTCTGCCAGTTTGCTTCTTTTGATTGGTGAACTGTGACTCTTTACGTTGATGGTTATAATTGATAAGTATTGGCTTATTTTTCTCACATCATTTTCCTGTTGTAGTTTCTCCTTTTTCTCTGTTTAATTGCTTGCTCTGCTTGGTGGTTCCCTCCTGTTGTTCTTGAAGTTTTGGTCATTTTTATCTCTTTCTAGAATCTCTTTCAGTACTCTTTGTAGTGTTGGTTTGGTGCTCATGAATTTCTTCAGTTATCATTTGTCATGGAAATACTTTATTTCTCCGTTAATTTTGGATGATAGTTTTGCAGGATAAATCAGTTTGGGTTAGAAGTTGTTTCATTTCATGGCTTGAAATCATTCCCAGCTCTTCTTCACTGGATGGTTTGTGTTGAGAAATCTGCCATGATTCTGATGGGCTTTCCTTTATAGGTGTTCTGTTTCTCTAGCAGCTTGTAATATTTTATTGTTTTACTGAATTTCTGGAATCTTAATCACTATATATCTGGGGGTAGATATATTTTGGGTTTTGGCTAGCAAGTTCTATATGCCTCACTTGTATATCTGATTCTTTTTGCATGAATATCTGATTCTTTTTGCATGCTTTGGAAATTTTCTGCTATTATTTCTGCAAATAGTCTTTTTATGTCATTTGTGTTGATGCCTGCTGTTTCCTTGACATGTATTGATCTTACATTGTTTCTCTTTGCTTTGTCTTGCAGTTGTTGAATAGTTATTTCCTGGTTCCTTTTTATTTTTAAGAGATCCTTTCAAGGTCATTAGTGGCAGTGCTAATGGTCTGAAAGTCTGAAAGGTCTGAAAGTCTGTCTTCGGCTTGGTTCAGTTGGTTTTGCAAACTTTACATGGAATTTTTATTTTCCTGCATATCTCTTTGAATCTGTTTCATGCATTCTAGTTCTTTCTTACATTGTACATTCAAGGTTTCCATGTTTTTTTATGCTCCTCCTTTTTAATCTATGTCTTCTTTGGATGTACTGAACAATTCTTTCATTACGGTTGTCATTTCTTTTTTTACCTGAGAGATTATTTCTGATCTGATGTCTTCTAATGCCTGATGGAGATTTTCCTTTACTACAGTTGCTATCATTTGAGAAATTTCAGGGGTATGACTTCCAAGTGCTTCTGTGTTGATGTCTCCTGTACTTGTTCTGTGTGGCATAGAGGTCTGAGATTGCATTTTGCTCCTTCATTTTGTTATTTTTCAAGATACAAAGGTTCCCTGGAACTCAGCCTCACTCTCATGATGGTGTGGGAGTGGTGAGGCAAGGATCAGAAGGTCACAAGTGCTCAGCATGGCTCTTGTGATGGTGTGTGGGGGCTGGGTTGGTTGCAGATGCTCCTGAAGTTTTCTGGCATTCATTTGGCTCCCACACCAGTAGGGAAGGGGCAGGAAGGCTCAATGGGGTTCCTGAAGCTTTCAGGAGTTCATCCCGGTTTCTACAAGGGTGGGGGTGGTGCAGGTCATGGTCACTGAAGCTTCCCATGCTGCCCAGTTCCCATGCCAGTGGTGGTGGTGGTGATGGTGGGGTGGTGTGAGGGAGCAGTCACCAAGGCTACTGATGCTGTCTGGGGTTCAGCTTGTCTCCTCTATACTTTGTTTTTTTGTATAAGAGAAACCGAAACCATGTGATATTTAACCTTCTGTGTGACTTGTTTCACTTAGCATTATGGTGTCAAGATGCACCCATTTTTCTACAAATGACTCAAATTTATTGTTCTTGGTGGGATGGGTAGTACCCTGTTGTGTATGTGTGTGTGTTTGTGTGTGTGTGTGTGTGTGTGTGTAATCATTTTTCTTTATCCATTCATCTGTTGGGCATATAGGTTGCCTCCATGATTCAGCTACTATGAATTGTGGTGCTATAAACGTGGGTATGCATGTATCACTTAAATATGTCTTTAACTCATTTGGGAAGTGCTACATTCTGTGCAGCCAGGGGATCCTGAGAGGGGGCGATGGAAGATTAAGACACATAGGAAATGGAAAACTATGATGGAGAGACAGCCATGCTGTGCAGCCCCATCATCTTTATACAAAGTGACAAGAGGGGAGCATGTGATGGGATTGAAAGTGCAATGTCTCATTGTTTTTCTGAGAACATGATTAATAAGGAGGAACACCGAGGGTCTGGAAACCTTCTGATGTGCAGCTGAACTAGGGGTTAACTTACTTACACATTCTGGCTCTGGCATTCATGTTCCTGGGACTGGCTGGGCTCTGGTTCCAAGGAGTTCACTGACCTCTGGCTCAGCCACTCCCCATAGTTAAGATACCCAAAAGAGGTACAGTTTGGTCAAATGAAATCTGTAGTTTTACTTTTTGAGGAATCACCATACTGATTTTCATAATGGTTGTACTAGTTTACATTCTCATCTGCAATGTAGGAGGGACTCTTTTTCCCACAACCTTGCTAGTATTTGTTGATTTTTGAGTTTTTGCAAGCTATTCTTTCTGGAGTAAGATGGAATCTCAGTGTGTTTTGATTCACATTTCACTGGTGGTCAAAGATGCTGAACACCATTTCATGTACCCATTGGCAATTTGTACTAAATGTGTTAGTTCTAACAGTGTGTGTCCTTTAGAGTCTTCTACATATAAGATTATGTCATCTGTAAAGATAACATTTTATGTCTTTCCTTGTGATTTGGATGCATTTTTTTTTTCTTGCCTGACCAAGACTTAGTACTGGGTTGAATAAAAATGGCAGGTTTAGGTATTTGTCTTGTTCCTGATCTTATAGGAAAAGCTTTCAAATTTTCACTATTGGGTAAAATGTTAGCTGTAGGCTATCATATATTTACTATGTGAAGGTATAGTCCTTTTTTATTACTGAGAGTTCTTTATCATGAAAGGATGTTGGGTTTTATCATTTGTTTGTTCCGCATTTCATGACATGTTTTTGTCCTTCATTCTATTAATGTGATGTATCACACTGATTTGCACATGTCAGGGATAAATCCCATTTGATCAGGATAGATGATCTTCTTACTATATTCAGTTTGATGGTATTTTGTTATTCATATTTGCATCTATAGTTTATCAAGGATATCAATGTCTTGACACGGCCTTTTCTAGCTTTGACAACAGGGTAATATTGACTTCATAAAAGTAACTTGTACATAATCTCTTCTGTGTGATTATTTTTGGAAAAGTGTGGTAAGGACTGGCATTAGTTTTTCAAATGTTTGGTAGAGTTCAGCCAATGGGAGAAGATTTTTTATTATTGATTCAGTCTTATGTTATCAATCTGTTTAGATTTTCTTTTTTCATGATTCAGTCTTGGTAGGTTGTCTAGAAATATATGCATTTCTTCTCGTTATCTGATTTGTTGCAATATAATTGTTCACAGTAGTCTCTTATGATCCTTTTTATTTTTGCATATTCATGTACTATTTCTTTCATTTCTGATTTCATATATTTTGTTCCCTTTTTGTTATTCTAGCTAAAGGTTTACCTCTTGTCACTTTGAAAAAGTCAACTGAATTTTGATGATCTTTGTATTATTTTTTAGCCTCTGTTTCACTTACTTCTGCTGTGGTACTTACTATTTTCTTCCTTCTGCTATCTGTAGACTTTTTAAAATTCTTTTTATAGTTTCTCCAGATATAACATTAGACTATTTTGAGGTCTTTTTGGTATAGGTGTTTATTGCAGTAAGCCTTCTTAGGGCTATATTTGCTGTCTCCCATTAATTTTGGTATGTTGTATTTCTATTTTTGTTTGTTTCAAGCTTTTTGAAATTTATTTTTAGTTCCTTCATTTACTAATTTTATTCTTCAGGAATACATTATTTAATTTACACATACTTTGGAATTTTCCAAAGTTCCTGCTGGTATTAACTTTTTATTCTAAAAAGATCCTCAGTATAATTCAGTCTTCTGAAATTTGCTTAAGTTTGTTTTGTGCCCTAGTCTTTGATCTATTCTGGAGAATATTTTTAGAAGAGCATGCAGTCTGTTGCAGTTAGATAAAATGTTTGTGTGTATGTTAGATCCATTTGCTCTAAAGTATTGTTCTAGTTTGATATTTCCATCTTATTCTCTTTGTGGACAATCTGTTCATTGTTGAAAGTGAAGTGTTGAATTTCCCCACCATTGTTATATACAATTTATCTCTTCAGATCCTTCAATCTTTATATATTTAGGTACACTGTTTGTAATTGTAATATCCTCTTGATGAATTAATCTTTTGTCTCTTTATATTTTTTGGCCTAAAGTATGTTTTATCTGATATATGTAGCTACTTTGCTTTCTTTTGGCTTCCATTTATGTTGAATATCTTTTTCATTCAGTCTCTGTGCCCTTAAAAGTGAGGTGGGTCAATTGTAAGCACGTAGTGGGAAATTATTAAAATCTATTAACTCTGTCTTTTTATTGGAAACTTTAATCCATTGATGCCCAAGGTAATTATTGATAAGTAAAAATCTGTTGCTGTTTTGTTGTTTTCTGCCTGGCGTAGGTTGTTTGTTGGTTGTCTTTGTTTTTTTCTCTCTTGCTGTTTTCCTTTTCAATTTTCTTTTTTTTGCAGTGAGGTGCATGTATTTATGTATTCGTTTGATTCTTCTAAAGATTTCTGCTTTGTGTTTTCCATGAAGCTTGTTTAGAACATCGTATGTTTAAAGTAATCTATTTGAAGCTGATAACCAGTTATCATCCAACTCCAGACCTTCCTCCATTTTAAGTTTTTGATGCCAGAGTTTGTATCATTTTGTAATGTGGATTTCTTGATAGTGTACTTAGGTTTAGTTGTTATTAATAGTGTGTCCTTTAACCTTAGTATTGGAGATATAAGTGCCTTACACACTATCATTGTAATCCTAGAGTGTTCTAAACACGCCTGTTTTACGTGTATCACTGAGTTGTGGCTTTTATATGTTCCATGTTATTAATTAACCACTTAACAGTCTAATTATGTATTTAAATGTAAGATAACCAGAATTCCATATTTTACATTAATTTTTGTAAGATAATATAACAATAATTATAAAAATGACAGTTTTATCAAATTTAATACTTTTTCTATGTATGCTGTATCTTAAAACATTCAATATACAGCACAATGTTACAATCTGAGTAGTAATATCTAATCTCTAAATTTGTTTTGTATTACTGTCTTTCTTTACCCTGTCATGTTGGTCTTTCCTTTTTTTCTGTGGTGATACAATTTTGATAAAATGTCTACCCACTAAACATAATGGTGAAGACGTCAATGATTGATGCCGTGGCTGTTTTTTTTTTTTAATTTAAAAAATTTTTCATTTTATTGCAAAAGGGTAAAGCAGAATTTCATAGCCAAATAATAGGAAATAACCATAGTTAATATATTGCATATTGTCATCTAAAGTAGTTACTCAGAGTACAAGATACGGGCCTAAAAAATTCTCCAATTTATATTAGCATGAACCTTCCTTTTCAATGAACTGATACTAACAGTATAGGTAACTTGCAATTTTCTCCCTTTTCCCTTCCTTCCTTCTCCCTTTCCCGTATTCTAATTCTTTTTTCCTTTTAAACAATTTTTTACCATTTTATATCTGTTGTACATTTTAGACCTTATTTACTCTTCAATTTCTCACACCAGGAAAAAGAATACTAAGTTTACACATGTGAGTCTGTCTCCATTACAGGCACCTGTTTACCTATGAAAGTCTTGAGTTTATCCTTCTTTATGGCAGAGTAGTACCTCATTGTACAAAAAGAACCACATCTTCTTTAGCCATTCCTAGGTTGATGGGCATGTAGGTTGTTTCCAAGATTTAGCTATTAAAAATTGTATTGCTATAAATATGGCAGTGATACCATATATATTGCTGTGGTATGATGTTTTTAATACTTCTGAAGATACACAGAAGGGGAATGGATAGGTTGAATGGGATTTCTAATCTTAGTTTTTTGAGGACTCTCCACACTGATTTCCATACTGGCTGTACCAATCAGCACTACCACCAACTGTGGAGGAGGGTTTCCTTTTTTCCCACCATCCCTCCAGCATTTGTTATTATTTGATTTCTTGATGATAGCCATTCTTTTTGGGTGAGATGGAATTTCAGTATTGCTTTAATTTGCATTTCTTGAATGACCAATGATGTAGACATTTTTTCATATATTTATTTGCCATCTGTATTTCTTTGTTTCAGAAGTATGTATTCATCTCAGATGCCCATTTTTGGATTGGGTCTTTGAATTTTGGGGGTCCGATTTTTTTCAGTTCTTTCTATGTTCAGATAGAAGTCCTTTCTCAGAGTACAATTGGCTAATTCTTTTTCCCACTTTGTGAGTTGTGTCTTCACTTGGTGATTTCTATGATGTACAAAAGCTTTTTAATAAGATGAGATCCCAGCTGTCGGTTCTTTGAAGTATTTCTCGTGCAGTTTGAATTTTGATCAGAAACTCTTTGCCTACACCTATGTTTTAAAGATTTCTACTTACTTTCTTTTCTAGTAGATGTTTTAATATTTTGATCTTTGATCCATTTTGACTTTAGGGCATGGTGATTAGACTTGAGTCTGTCTTTAGTTTTTGGTATATAGAGAGCCAGTTTTTTCAGCACCATTTGTTCAGAAGGCTATCTTTCTTCCAATGAACATGTTTGGCCCCTTTGTCAAAGATATGGTGCCTGAGTATGTTTGTAGTTAGGTCTGCATCTTCCAATCTGTTCTGTTGACCTCAGGTCTGTTTTTTTTGTCAGTACCATGCTGATTTTATCACAGTAGCTTTGTAGTAGAATTTCAATTCAGGGATTGTGACACCTCCTGCCTTGCCTTTGTTGCCCAGGATTGCCTTTGCTATGCTAGGGTTCTTTTGTTTCCAGGTTAATTTTAGGAATGTTTTTTCTAGATTTCTGAGGTGTGATGGTGGTATTTTGATTGGGGTTGTATTATACCTGTATAACAGTATGGCCATTTTCATGTTTCTTCTTATCTGTGAGCAAGGAATATATTTTTATTTTGTCATGTCCTCTTAGATCTCCTTTTTCAGAGTAATTTTCACTGTATAGAACTTTCACTGCCTTTGTTAGATTGATTCCTAGTTATTACAATTTTTTGTATGCTATTGCGAAGGATGTGATTTCCCTAATTTCTGTCTCACTGAGTTTGTTGTTTGTGTACAGGAATGCTGCTGATATTTGAGTGTTGACTTTATATCCAGCTATGCTACTGAATTTGTTAATTAAATGTAGAAATCTTTTGGTGGGGTTTTGGGGTCTTCTATGTAGAGTATCATGGCATCTGTGAATGCTAGTTTCACTTCTTCCTTTCCTATCCGTATTACTTTTATTTTTATCTCTTGTCTAATTGCTCTAGCTAATGTTTCCAGAACTGTATTGAATAGGAGTGATGACAGTGGGCATCGTTGTCTTGTTCCTGATTGTAAAATGAAAGCTTTCACTTATTTTCATTTAGTATGATGTTGGCTGCTGGTTTGTCATAGATGGCTTTTATTGTGTTTTTTGTAGCATTCTCATCATGAATGTTGGACTTTATCAGATGCTTTTTCTGTATCTATTGAGATGATCACATGATTTTTGTCTTCGGCTTTGCTGATACGGCATATTACATTTATTGACTTGCTTGAACCATCCCTTCATTCTTGTGATGAATCTCACCTTGTCATAATGTATAATCTTCTTGATGATTTGCTGCATTCTGTTTGTTAGTATTTTATTGAGGATTTCTGTATCTGTGTTCATTAGGGAGATTGACCTGTAGTTCTCCTTTTTGGTTAGACCTTTTTCTGGTTTTGTTATCAGGATAATACTTACCTCCAGGAATGAGTTAGGGAGAATTCCTTGCTTTTCAATTTCATTAAGGTTTGAGAAGTACTGGCATTAAATCTTCTCTAAATTTCTTGTAAAATTCGAACTGTGAATCCATTTGGACCTGAGCCTTTCTTTGTGGGAAAGTGTTGTATTATGTTTTAATTCATTGACTGATACTGATTCAAGATTTTTATATCTTGTTGATTCTGCATTGGTAATTTCTATGTATTGGGAATCTGTACATTTTTTCTTGTTTTCCATCCTATGAGAGTAAAGATTTTCAAAGTAGGTATTGATGATCTTCTGAATTTCTTTAGGATCTAAAGTGATTTCAACCTTTTCATTATGGCATGAATTTCAGTTTTTTCTTAACTTTTCTTGATGAGTTTGGCTAGGGGTTTATCAACTTTTATTCTTTCCAAGAACCAATGCTTGAGTATTGTTTTGTTAGTCTCCATTGCATTAATTTCTACCCAGTTTTTTTATAATTTTTTCCCTTCTCTGGGTTTTGTGCTTGACTGGCTCTTCTTTTTGTAGAAGCTTGAGGTGCAGCATTAGGTTGTTTATTTGTGTTTGTTCTCTTTTCCTGATGTGAGAATTCACTACTATAAATTTTCCTCTGAGGACTGTTTTCATTGTGTCCCACAGGTTCTGGTCAGTTTATCTGCATTTTCATTTGCTTGTAAATATTGTTTAATTTCACCTTTAATTTTGGGTGTTATTTAATTTCCAAGTATTTATGGAATTTTTATGATTTCTTCAATCAGTAGTTTCCAATTTCATTGCACTGTGTTCAGATAATATGCATGAGATACCTTCAATTCCTTGGCATTCACTTAAGCATGTTCTATGTGCTAGTATATGGTCTATTTTAGAGAACATCCCATGTCCAGGTGAGAACCATGTGTGTTCTGATGTTGGGTGGAACACTTGGTCCACTAAGCTCATTTGTTCACAAGTTTGGTTTGATTCTGTTATTTTTTTGCTGATATTTTCTCTAGGTGATCTGTCTCCTTATGACACTGAGGTGTTCAAGTCCCGTTATGATTGTGTTATTGCTTATTTCATTTTTCATGTCTATGAAAATTTGTCTTATATAGTTGGGTGTTCCTATATTTTTTGTGTATATATTTATGATTGTTATCTTTTCCTCTTGTGGTTTTCCCTTAGTAAGTATGTAGTTACCTTCTTTATCTCTTTTGATCATTCTTGGTTTGAAGTTCACATTGTCTGCAAACAGAATAGCTACCCCTGCTTTTTGTGGGTTCCTTTTGCATGGAGTATTGTTTTCCATCCTTCAAATTTCAGTCTGAGAGTTTCCTTTTGAGTTAAATGTGTTTCTTATATATAGCCTATTGTCGAATTTTGTTTCTTGATCCACTCTTTTGATTGGTGAATTGAGGCCATTTACATAAGTGGTTATAACTGATATGTATTGGCTTATCTTTGTCACGTTATTTTCATATTGTTGGTTCCCCTCTTTGCTTTGCTGTTTAATTACTTGCTCTGCTTGGTTGTTCCTTTATGTTGCTGTTCTTGAAATTATGATCATTTTTATCTTTCTAGAATATCTTTCAGTACTCTTTGTATGGTTGGTTTGGTGTTCATGAATTTCTTCAGTTGTTCTTTGTCATGGAAGTATCTTATTTTGCCATTAATTTTGAAAGATACTTCTTACAGGGTACATCAGTCTGGGTTGGAAGTGTTTTCTTTCATGACCGGAAATACTTCATTCCAAGTTCTTCTTCAATTGATAGTTTGTTTTGAGAAATCTGCCATGATTCTGATGGGCTTTTCCTTTATAGATGATCTGTGTCTTTTCTCTGAAAGCTTGTAATAGTCTGTTCTTGTGCTGAATTTTTGGGATGTTGACTATTGAATGTCTGGGTATAGATTTATTTTGGTTATGGCTGATTGGAGATCTGTATGCCTCCCTTGTTTGTATGTCAGATTTCCCATGCTTGGGAAATTTTCTGCTATTACTTCTGCAAATCGTCTTTTTATGTCATTTGTGTTGACTCTTGGTTTATTGTTGACCTATCAGTTTTAATATTGTTTTTCTTTGCATCATCTTGCCCCTCTTGAATTATGATTTCCTGGGTTTTTTTTTTAAAGATATCTTTCCTTTTTTTTTTTTTTTTTCTGCTCACTGCAATGCTGTTTTCAAGGTCTGAAAGTCTATCTTCAGTTTCATTAAGGTGGTTTTGCCAGCTTTCAATGGAATTTTTAATTTCCTGGATATCTCTTTGAATCTGTTTTATGCATTCAAATTCTTTCCAGTTAATATAATAGAACTGATGATAAAGAGTTTGTATGAAAAGGGTTTTCCCTTGTTAGAGTGGATTTACTCAGTGTTCCTCCAGACAAAACAGTTGCTGTGTCTTGGGCTCTTCCTGCTTTGACTGCCCAACCTGTAGTGCAGGAGTATGGGCCAGGCACCAGAGTTCCTCCAGACCAAGCCCCCTGGATAGCAGAGGACTGGTGGGTGGGGCTTTTCCTCTCCCTTGCAGCTTACCTTCACTCCCATGATGGTGGGGCAGCAGAGTTTCTCCCTTCCTGAGCAGCTCAATGACGCTCCAGAGGCTCACTGAGGTTCAGGTTGGCTTTTGTGATGGAGGTGAGGGGTGGGGACAGATTTTTCTTCCCTCCTAAGCAGCTCTCTGAAGCTCTAGAGGCTCACCAAAGCTCACAGTTACTCCTGTGATGGTGGAGGAAGGCTGGCAGGTGGAGTTTTTTCCCCTCCCCTGAGCAGCTTACTGAAGCTCCCAAGACTCACCATGCTCAGCATGGTTCCTGCAATTGCGGAGGAGCTGAGGGGTGGAGTTCTTCCCCTCTTGAGCAACTCACTGAAGCTCTCGAGGGTGACCAAGGCTCAGTGTTACTCCTGCCTGAACATACTTTTTGTTGCAAATATTTTAATATAAATCAACAGTAAAAGTCCTGTTGTACCTTCTGAGGGTAACAGTAGTTAGTAGTTGCTTAAGTGGCCTTATGAAAATGTTCTATAACCCACATTTATGAAATATTTTACATGGTTTATATGTATTATCAGACACATTGAGAAAAAGTAGGTAATTTGATGTCCATTAAAAATGTCTTTCTGCAGTTTTGAAGTCTTCTAGTTCTAGCAGGTATAGATTTGGAATAAAATTAGTTCAGTTTAATAGAAAATTTTAATTTTATGCTGAACATAGGAAGTTATCTTTGGGGATGAGATTATTATAAATGCTGCGTGGGAACAGCAGTGACACAGGAGGGTGGTAGTCCCTTATTTTTGTAATACCATATTGGTTGAGGTTTTTTAAAAAATAGCTATACACCTATTCTACTATTACTAAAATGATAAAAAATGTTTTAAAAATATGTAGTGATGGGCCCCCCCATTTGTGACCTGTAAATCCAGGAGATATTCTCCTTCTTATTTCTAATAAAAATTCTTCTAACTTCCTCCTTTGAAAATAAATATGTAGTGATATAAATGTTTTAAAATGTTCTCAGAACAAGCTTATGGTTTGTATGCCCTTATTAATTTTGGTTTCAGGCTTGTGTGGATGTACGAGCCAGTTCAGTGTTTTGGCAGCAGATGGAGTTTGCAGACATCCTCCATGGTCACCCCAAATTGCCAGAGTGGTTGTCTACACACCCTTCTCATGGAAACCGAGCTGAGCACTTGGATAGACTTATACCACAGGTGAGCTAACATTGTATAAGAAAGGGAATTGCTTTACTATATCATTTACTGGTAATGCTGTTCCTTCTTTTATATAGAACAAGAGTTGTAACATGTCAGTTATTTTGATTATTATAATTATGGAATATCATTTTTCCAAGAACTGGGCTAAAAAGTAAAATCTTGCTTGTCCGTATACCTTAAAAAATGAATTGCTTTGTAAGTTGACTTTTTCTAATGGTGAAGATTTCATCCTTTAATTTTAACTGAATCAATAAAAGTTTAAAACTGAGCATATTGTTGTTTTCAGTTTATTGATCATAATTTAATCTTTCCCTAGTGATATAAGTTTTTTGTTAAAAAATAGCAAGTAATGAGTTGTACAGTAGTTTGGAGTCAAATGGGCATTAATTTCAGTTTTTTTCTTCGAGAAAACAATATGGTGAAGGCCTGTTTCGCAGCTCATGAATGGCCGATTTCTCTAATAACCTCACTGGGTAGAAGGGACAAGAGGACTATAATCCTAGTCACCGCGGCTCCGCTCTCCTGATACAAGTGCTTTTGTGAGGCCTCACCCTGAGACACCATCACATCCAAATGTGGAGGGTTACAGACATTCAGTCTATAGCAACACTTACCCCAACCCAATTCCATTTATATTCTTAACTTGAAGAAAAAATGTTTGAGAAAGAAATATAGTAAAACTTGCCTGATTTAGTGTGTAGTCTTACTGAGGGCAGTGTATGTCTTGCAGAGTGTGTGTCTCATCACAGGCTGACTGTATGGGTATCACTGAGTCTCAGAGCCTCCTTTGTGCTGCTACCTGAGACCCAGGGGTTTTTTAGCACCCTCTCTCAGACCTGAGCTTGTCTCTGAGGCCCTAGCAAGCCTATGATTTCCCTTAGACATTCCTTTCTCTTTATTTTTACTTAATGAAATTTAAAAATAGATGATTTGTTAAAGCATGATAATGAATTCTGCTAACCAACTTTGATTTAAAGCCTTTTCTAAATTCTGAGTTGTTACTTTATCAAATTACTGAGAATCTTCAGAGAGGTTAAAAAATGTGCTTTGGGAAATTTTTGTTTTTAAAATAATAATGAGTTGATTAATGAATATGAAGAAAAATGGTTGGAGAAACAAATGTTATTTGGGAGACAGTAGTACAGAAAAACATGGGAGTTATTTTCTTCCAAAAATAAACTATCCCAGTTCAGAAACTGAATTTAAAAACCTCAGATAAATTTCTTATATGTTCCCCCCAAGTGATTAAATTCAATTTGAAAGCAGTGAAACTCTACTACAATATTGGGAATAATTCAGTGGTTGAAGTGAAACTGATAATTAGAGGAAGGGTATACTGTTAATTAGAATACACAGTCATAACTCAGAGATTGTAATTCCCTCCTGCCACAGGTCTAATTTCTATGATGAAAGAAAGCATTTCCTTAGGCATTATATGGAATTGTGTGACTCTATACGTAACTAAAGACTACATTTTAAAATTATATTTTGCCAAGTGTAGTGGCGCACACCTGTAATCCTAGCGCTTGGGAGGCTGAGGCAGAAGGATTGCTGTGAGTTTGAGACCAGCCTGTGCAACAAAGTGAGCTTAAGGCCAGCCTGCACTGCATAGCAAGACCCTGTTTCAAAAAGACAATAAATAAATAAAGATTTTGTTTAGGATTTTTTTATACTCAAATGAGTATCATGTTATATTCTACCTAAAACTTCTGTCTTTTGATATTTCTGATGGTGTGGCTTAAATGCTGTGTTCTTTAAAGGTAGTTAGGAATACAGTACAGCACCAGAGCGCAGACAGACCTAGGCCAGAGATGATGATTTCAGTTACTCCAAAAATGTGATGGTTGAAGCAGTGAGAGCAGTTGAGTTCATCTGGGAACTGAGTGGAAAAATAAGTTCCAGGACAGAAAAGCTAGAGTAGATGTTTTCCACATTTAATTGGTGGGGAAAAGGACATAGGGTGTTTTAGATCAGATTCATAGGGAAAGAAGAAAGGAAGATTCTGTGGCTGTATGGTGAGAACACAAATTTTGATAATTTTGATTTTTTAATTTAACTTACTGAAAATTATAAGTCATTTTGTTGGAATTTTAGTATTATTACAAAAATGTATTATTTCTTGCCATAGTACGTCCATAGTTTAATGAAGATATTGTAAGGTTATATTTTAGGACTTCAGTACTTATTAATTGCCTGTTGTGTCATGTTGTAGGTGTGGTAGCTGACGTGAACTAACTAGCCAGAAGTGTACCCTTCCTAAAGCATATTCTACAGTAAAGGAAGGCAGACAATAAAAAGGGGTGGTAGGGAAAAGTATGACTCTCTGGTGTCCCTCTAATGAGGATACTAACAGCATTGGATTAGGGCCCCATGTTTATGGCCTCATTGAACCTTAATTACCTCCTTGTAGCCTCTGCCTCCAAATGTGTTACGTTGGAGTTTTAAAATATGGATTTGGGAGAGAATAGTTTCTAGGTGATCTGTGAGTGGAGGTGGGAGGGGTGCTGGAATAGCAGTTCAAACTGGGGCTGGAGAACGTGAGCCCCAGGAAATGCTGACTTTGATGCAAGTGGAAGGTTGTGGCATCAACAGGCTCCAGCTTGTGCTGGGAAGGATGTGGTCTGCAGCTCCCGCACAGCACTGCGGTCATCTAATGTTGGAGTACTTTGTTATAGTATATGGTTTAGAAAGCAAAATAGTTCCTTTTTTGGTTTGTGTTTGGATGAAGATAATGCCCCAAATTGGAAAAACTGTCCTTGCTATTTTTTTCATGTGAATCCCAGCATAAAACATTTATAAATGCCTAATGAAATATAATGCTGTGATCCACTAGCATTTAAAAGTGAAAAATACAGATATTAGTAATAATATTATTTGTAGATAATAAGCTGGTATAATTTTATTTACTGGAAATAATCAGTTAAATTTAGGAAACATATCCCACATATTTCGGTTACCATAACAACTTAGGTCAAAACTTGAAGAACAGATACTTTATCACCTGTTGATGTTTAATTTAATAGCATGACAGTTGTAAAAATATAGTTACACTGTTCAGACTAAATTTATATATAAGCTTGTATTATAATTTGTCTTTGAAAGAGATGCCTAACTTAACTCTTTGAAAAACCATAATTTTTATAAAATAGGAATAGGTGTAAATAAGGGAAATTTACTTGAAAGATTAATTTTTAAACTACAAGCATTTGTATTAAATTCTTTATTCTTTATACCGCCTCTTTTTCTTTCTTGGCATCTTCTTTTTAGGGATGAAGAGGATGGAGAATGGTGGAACACACAGGAGAAAAACATTTAATTTGGAATTGTTGGTTGTTTATGTTATCATAACCAAAATTATAAGAGGATTTATATCTAAGTGTTTTTATAGCTTTCGATGCCAGCTGTATTTGTGAACTGTTGTTTAAATGTTGATGCTTAGATTTACTACATTCAGTTTTTAGGTACCAGAATCACTCAGTGGTAGACTGTAAATGCATTCATTTTAATCTCATCTTATTTGAATCCTCTAAACTTTCAGGAAGTTCTGGGTTTAAGCTCATGTATAAAACATCCTTTTGTATTTATAAGTGGTCAGAGTAAAGAAATGTATCATTAATATTATATATCTCATGAGCAGAAAAACATGTGTCTGACATTAAAGTGAAATGTCATTGTTGGCCAGAGTATATGAACATACCCCGTTCACCTTACAGAATTTCATTTTGTCTGACATGAAGAGTGTTGAAGAAAAGGCAAATATCATAGCGGCTCCTGTAAGTGAGTTGGCCTCTGCATCATATAAGCCAAGAAGCCTCACAGTAACATTGTCTGATACCCTAAAAGAAACATTGTAGTGCACAGTGATGTGGATCTGCTTGAGGGTGAAATGGATGGGCTGTTAAAAAAAATTGCTTTGGGGAGGAATAATGACATTTTTAGGGAAACATGCAAAATGAAGGTGAATTTTTCCCATGAAATACCTTGCTTTCCCACTTACAGAGGAAGTTTTTAATTCAATCATAAAGCCTATCTTGCATTAATTTTTTTCCTTTTTAAATTAAGCTTAATTGTTATTATTGATAGTTTATGAATAAGTAATTGCTGTTTTGCTTAGTGAGTAGTAGCTAGAAGAATCCTAGTGTACAATAGCGAGTTGTTTCATAAGTATTTGGTGCTTCCAGAGATAAATATAACCCATACTTTTAGTAAAATACATGTGTTTATTATTTAATTGTTTTTAACTTTTAAAACATGTTTATGTAAATATGGGGTACAACAAGATCATTTGGTATTTGTATAGATTGTGGAATTGTCAGAGCAAGCTAACATATCCATCACCTCACATACTTTTTTTTTTTTGGTGACAACATTGAAAATCTCAATTTTCAAGTATATGACATATCATTATTAGTTATTGTGGCCACAGAGCTGTGGTATAGATCTTCAGAACTTCTTCATGCAATGTTGCTGAAACTTTGTCCCTTTGACTAGTATTTCCCATCCCTACTCCTCCATGCTGCCCCTGACAGCTATCATTCTTTCAACTTCTATGAATTACAGTGTTTTAGATCCCACATGTGAGATGGCTAACTTAGATAGAAGCATTATAGGCAGTCAAACAGAGCTAGC
This sequence comes from Dinomys branickii, assembly GCA_004027595.1. Taxonomy (NCBI): domain Eukaryota; kingdom Metazoa; phylum Chordata; class Mammalia; order Rodentia; family Dinomyidae; genus Dinomys; species Dinomys branickii. The sequence continues at coordinate 2,268 of PVLD010023852.1, read as the reverse complement.
CCCTTGAGGGAGTCAGCATAGAAGCTTAGAACACATTATAATTGTGGGTTGAGATGCATCTGAAGATTAAAGTCACAATGGCCAGATTTACATACTTCCCTATAGGATGAAACAGAAGCTTGAGATTGCTATTACCATCCTTTTGAGATTTCCCATTTAAACAAACCATTGTCCTATTAGGGTTGGGCCATCCTCTAAACCACTAAAGTACTAAGACTAAAGATAATACTAAGACTATAGATTATCAACCAATAGATTATCAACTCTCTGGCTACTTTTAGATCAGTATTAGCCAAGTGGCTATACTTGTATGTTATTGGTTGATTATAGTTTTGATCCATGTTGTACGTACCTCATGATTTTGTTGTACAAAACTTTCTCAGATAAATGGGCTTGCTGACAACCCATTTGGGACCTCTTCTGTCTCTCAGGAACTATTTTCCCCATTCCCATTCCCCAATAAATTTGCCCACTCTTAACCTCCGTTGTTCCTTAGAATTCATTTTTTTACTTTGGGGAACTCAAACTCATGGTATTTGACATCTTGAAAGTTGGCCCTTACGTATTTTTCCTGTATACCAAGACCATACAGTAATTTTCTTTCTGGGCCAGCGTGTTCCACATAACATACTACTCTCCAGATCCATCTGTATTGTTACAAATGGCAGGATTTCATCATTTTATGTTAGTTGAGTATGAAATATTTTTATGTGAAAACTTTGCCTAGTTATTTTATAATTCCTGAGGACAATTGACCTATGATTAGACGACCTTATTTTAAAATTTCTATGTTTACTTAATTTACATTTTTCGATTTATGCTTTTAACTTTAGATCACTTCAATAACAGGTCCGACTCTGATTTCCATTGTAGTTTATGAAAATAAATGAAATAAGTTTAAAGGATAAATTGTTTGAAAGGTGAAATTATGACTCATACAAATACAAAATGAACAAGTCTGAGATTCTATTTAACTCATTAGTGAGGGAAACTCAGGAATTCAAGTGTGAACCAAGAAATTATAAATGAAATTATATTAAACACAAAGATAGTGACAGTGAAATTAAAAAATAGATCTGAAAATTGGGAACACAGGTGCAGTTACATGGAACAAGTGTTCCATTAAAGAAAAGTGGGTTTGGGTTTTTATCATGTCTAGCAGTTGGAAACTGTTGGCAATAACTAAGGGTGGTCATCATATAGGAAAAACTAACTCCCAACCTGCTAGATGTCACATGTGCCAAGTTGCTATCCCCTGAAATTGAAGAATGAATTCCATAGGACAGTGGAGCTTAAGGGTAAGAAAGAAAGGTTTACTGAGAGATAGCCCCTGAGAGACAGGAGAGGCGGGCTGCCACTGAGGCCCTTTGTCAGGGTACTTTATACAGCAAAATCACAGCATGGGCGCTAGTGGGTCAAACTGTAATCCACCAATAAGATGACAAGTATAGCTGCTTAGCTGGTACTGTATTGATCAAGGGTATATGGCTGACATTATTAACCTTGACTTACCTATGACTTTTAAAATAGGACCATTTTGGGAAGAGATGAGTCCAGGTGTTCTGGTCACCTGCCTGGACGTCTGATGCATAGCTGGATTTAAAGAACTGAGTGGTACTAACTACAGTACTGTGTAGTCTCAAGTTCTGTTTATCCTTTAGGGAAGTATACAAGTACGGCCACTGAGACTTTATCTTGAGGCCGGGTCTTGTTCAGATGCACCTGCAGCCACAATTCTGATGTCTTATTTTTCACTGACTTCCTTTAGAGCTCAGACTCTCTGACTGTACATTAATTTCCTATCTACCTTAGCAGCCTATAGTAGTCATAAATTTTATAAGCTCATTAGAATGTCTGGATCAGTAGGCAAAGCTAGTACTCAAGTATTTTTCAAACTTTGCAAAGTCTTACTAGATCCCAGGAAATTATCCCTTTTGTTGGATTGAGTTCCCGATATGTTCTCTGTGGTAACCTTCCTTTGTCAGTACATTCTAAAGCTCAGGAAAGGATTTTGAGCTCTTTTTAAAACCATTCTCTAGCCATTTTTACTTTTATTTTATCAATAGGTATATTGGCAATAAGGAATACAAGTGGATGCAGAACTGCTTCATTCCTAGGGTGGTAATCAGTTACATTCTATCAGACAATAGTTTATTTCCATGACAGGTGTCATTTTTACTTATTATTAACTTTTTGTAGTTCACAAAGTTGTAAAATAATTTAAAGACCATGAAAGGTGGAGATAACCCTGAATGGTGTACTTTATTT